>PVJL010009437.1:0-57287 GCA_004026885.1 Lyroderma lyra
GGGGATTCTGAATCACCACCAGGGACCCCTAGTACCTCAGTCCATCAAAGAACAGAAAACCCCAGCTTTTCTACTAAAAGAGTAGAAGACCGAGACTTAAAATGCTGGGACAGCCAAAGCCAAGGTCATCAGGAGGTTAGAGAAAGGCAGCAAAGGACTCTTGGGGAGAACACTTGATGCTTGATTGAAACCTGTTCCCCCTTACTGCAGAAGCGCCGGGACGAAGGGATAAAATCTGGGAGACTGCTGTCATCTGGTGGCCAAACCAGAAACTGCAGCTATTTCCTCGATTTGCTTCATTCACATCAATACTGTAATAAAACTAAATTGCACCCTAGGAAATGATCTATATTTGATGCAGTGTGACTTTTAAAAATCAATTTACCAAAACAATTTCATGGGAGAAAGAATAATTTTTTCAATAAATGGTGCTGGCTACCCCCATGCAAACTTGGACACCCTCCTCATATCACACACACAAAAACTTTTTTAAATGGACCATAGACCCAAATGTAGAGCTGAAACTAGAAAGCTATTAAAAATCTATATAGGAGAACATTTCCATGACTTCAGATTAGGCAGCATCTTCTTGTGTATGGCACCAAAGCACAACTGACAAAGGGAAAAATAAATACATCAAAATTAAAACTTTCATGTTGCAGATGATACAAGCAAGAAAGCAAAAAAGACAATCTGCAGAAGGCAAGATGTTTGCAAATCATCTATCTGATAACAGACTGGAATCCAGAATATCTTTTCAAAAATCTTACAAAGAACATGTCGAGGTGGTGAAGTAGGTAAATGTGCTTGCCCCCTCTCATGACATCAAAATTACAGCTAAACTATAGAACCACCATCATTGAGAATCACCTGAAGTCCAGCTGAGGTACTTTTTCTAGGATGAATTCGTGAAAATTAATTGTCTGTGCTTCCATGTTGTTGAAAATGGCAAAACTTTATTCTATTTTATGGCTGAGATTCCTCTTGAGTTTTAACTGCCATATGTATGGGGAACTAGCTCATTTGCATCTCTTCCCCTCCTACCAGTCTCATCATGGCTTCTTCTATATGTCCTTAGTTGTAAGACATGAACTTGAGATGTGCACTTCTTTCTATCGGCAGTAATGTACAAATAACTTGGTGTGACAACCTTAAGGTGTTATGACAACTTACCGAGCACAACGGCAAGTTCACAAACTTAATTGTCAGATTTGGGGCAAGTTGACAGCTCTGATGGCCATTCCAGAAAGAGTTCCAAAATTGCTTTGGAGGGTGAACTAGGCACTGGTGTGGGTGCATAGCTTCCCAAGGGCTGTACTTCGTAGGTGACCATAGTGATATTCAGCAATGAGGTGTGTTAGCATTTTTTCTTTTCTTTTTTAGACTTACTGGGGTGACATTGGTTAACAAGAATTACATAGGTTCCAGGTGTCTAATTCTATAGTACATCTACTTTTCCTAGGATGAGCTCACAAAATTAATTGTCCGACCTCATATTGTGCTGAGTGGAGTCAGACAGAAAAAGACCAATGTCACGTGATTTCACTTATACATAGAATCTAGACAACGGGATAAGGGAACAAACAATACAGAAACAAGCTCATAGACGCAGAGCATTTTGATGGCTGCCAGACCTGGGGCAGAGTTGGGATGACGGGTGAAGGGAGAAAGATTGAGAAGTACAAATTGGTAGTTACAAGATAGCCATGGGGATGTAGAATATAGCATGAGAAATGTGGTCAGTAGTATTGTAATAATTGTATATAGTGTCAGATGGGTGCTGGTCTTATTGGAGTGATCATTTCTTAAGTTATACAAATGTTAATCATTGTGTTGTACACCTGGAATTAACATTTTATGTCAACTGTAATTGAAAAATAAAAAATATTTTAAAAGAAGAAATCTTACTACTTAAGACAAATGACACAATTTTAAAATGGAGAAAAGATTCGAATAGACATTTCTTCAAACAAAACCAGGCATTTGTCTTGGCCACACATAAAACACACTAACACTAATAATAACTGGTAAGCTAAAGAATGGTCTGTGCATAACTTTCGTAATGTTTTAAGAAAGTTACAAACTCATGTTGGGCCACATTCAAAGCCGTCTTGGGCCGCGTGAGGCCCACAGGCCGCAGGTTGGACAAGCTTGTGCTAAAGTGAAGTAAGTCTGAGAGAGTAAGGCAAATACTCTTATGATCTCACTTAGAATCCCAAAATAAAACAAAACCAAAAAACAAGATCATAGATACAGAGAATAGATCGGTGGTTGCCAGGGTAGAATTTGGAAGAAATGGGTGAAAAAGGTACCCAAAAGTACAAACCTCCGGTTATAAAATAACTAAGACATGGGGACGTAATGTACAGCATGAGGACTATAGTTAATAACACTGTACTGCGTATTTTAAAATTGCTGAGAGAGCAGATTTTAAAAGTTCTCATTACAAGAAAAAACTTTTTAACTATGTGTGGTGATGGATGTTAACTAGACTTATTGTGGTGATCATTTCACAATATAGACAAATATTGAATTAAATTGTATACCTGAAACTAATATATTATATGCCAATTATTCCTCCAGAAAAATAATAATAAGGGAAAGCACTTCATATCCATTAGGATGACTATAATCAGAAACACAGGTGATAAGTATTGGTGAGAAACTGGAACGAACCCTGATACATTGTTGCTGGGAATGTAAATGGTGCAACCACTTTGGAAAAAGTTCTGGCAGTTCTACAAAGTGTGAGGCAGAGTTATCCTATGACTTAGAGTTACCATGTGACCCAGCAATGCACTCCTAGGAATGTACTCCAGAGAAATGAGAACATTCGTCTACTTAAAAGCAGCACAATTTGGCCCACGCATCTCCTCTTGGCAGGTCCTGACTGTGTCCTATTGCTGAAATACAGCTATAATTGTAAGCGTGGCACTTTTGGCTGCTGGGAGGCGCTGGAATGAATGATCAGGCCTGAGAGGTAGTGTAAACCCTGGATTGCAGTTAGTCGGTGATGCGCTTCAGGACACGCTGCTCCAAGACATGGCATCTTGGCACATGGACCATTTTAAGCTGAAGGAGTTTGACAAAAAGGCAGAAGCAGGAACGTCATTCTGACCTCCTCATTTCCTCGACCTTCTCCAGTGAAACAGCTCAAAACCCCTCATGTTAGAGGTGCCCTCCCTATCACCCCAAGAAAGGAGCATCCTCTTAGGCCAAAGGCAAAGGGCTGCCAAGAAGAGTGCCGTTTCTCCCAGCTCGTGCAATTACCTCACGCCCCTCACCCCCTCATATTCCTCCATACCTGTCCGCTCCTCCTCAAACCCAGCTTAAGAATACACACGTCTGGGGTCATTTCCTTATGTCTTGCAAAGCGTCTATGCTTTTAAAAACATTGGTATGCTTTTGTGGGGGAGGAACAAACTTTCCCCTACTGTCCAGGTTCTTCTGGCTGGTCTAATAGACATGAGACGGCTTAGCAAGAGAAAATAACCAAATTTAATACGTACGTACGTATGGGAACCCCCACATGCATGAGAGGTTCAGAGATAGAAAGGGAACGTGGGAACATGAGACATCCTGAGCTAGGGATGAGGCAGGGTGCCTTGGGGGCTTCCAAAGGTCACTGCGGGATGATATAAGAGCAGAACTTTAGTAAACAAAAATTTGCTCTGCCCTACAGAGAGGTCAAAGAAGTTATCTCTGGTCATCTCTAATTCAAAGGCCTCTAATTCAAATTCTTGGTAGTTAAAGGGAGAAGCAGAAGTTTCTTTCTCTGAAGCCTGAGGTTAAAGTTGCCCTTCGCTCAGAACAATCTGCATACCACATAGGCACATCCTGAGTGACTTGTTCTAGACCCCCACACTTTTCTCCTGGTGATCTGTCAGTTTAATTTTCAGACCCAGCCAGGGACCCTAAGGGGGCTAGGGAAAACCTTTTCCTTCCCTACACAGGTCAGAAATGGGGTACCTGGGAGCCCAAGCTGGCAGCTGGTATCTGGAGAAGTCTTATGCAGGGCTGTGCCCTGAACTTGTGAAGTCCAGCCTGAGTCTGGGGAGCTTCTGCCAGAATTATGCTGCACTGAGCAGGACCTTTCACCCCACCGGGGAAAACACATGGATGCTTTGCATACGTGGACAGAAGGCCATGTTTCTGTATAGCCTACTAGGTACTCTAGTTAAAAGAAGCTGAGAGCCAAGGGCAGCATATTGAAAAATCAAGGGGGTGTATTTGCGGGTGTCTCTGCTGGTTAAAACAGCCTGCCACCATTCTGACCCCAGGGAATGGTCTCAATACCCACTTCTGAGTGTGGTCTCTGGTGGAAACTGACAGGTTGCCCCTGACCCTAATTCTAACACACCGTCCCTCCACCCTCACCTCTCCCATCACAGCTGAAGGGTGGGGAGAGTGAAGCTGGTGTGCAGGAAGAAGCTGTCAGGTTAAAGAGAGAAAAGCATCAGAGAAGGAGGCAGCGTGAACCAGAGCAGGCTCAGTGACTACCTGGATTCTGGGACGGGTGTGAGAACAGTCAAGGGCAGTTCCCAAGCAGTGGTGACACCACTTAACAAAGGCAGGAAGAGGAGAGAACCACACCTGCAGACAGAAGATGATGAGCAGTTTGGCCATGATTCCAAGGACTGGACAGCAACTGCCGAGAGGCGATGACCACACACAGACAGATACAAAGGTCAGGAGCTCCAGGGAGAGAACAAGGTCAGAGAGATATTTATGAGGCATTAGCATTACAGGCAAAGGTCTCCCAAGTGACCCAGCTCTGCAACCAGGTCGCCTGGGCGAGGAGCAGCATGTGAAGACAAGCACCTTCAAGGAGCCCAGAGCAGGAGAGAACTGGAGAAAGTAACTGCTGAATTTCTCTGTGCGTTAGCTTAACTGTCATGCTCTGTTCAACCACAGAACTTTTTTGTGGGAGGAAAACAGTTCTTGCTCATACATTACGTGCTGCAGTTCTCCCCTCCCAATTACTGACCCGATCTGCCTGGTCCTAGGCTCTCTTCTGTCTTGGAAAGGGGACCATGAAGCAGGGAACCTTCCCACAGGATTTCCCAGAGTACAGCCCAGTATCCAGAAACAGTGTCGAGGAAAAGCCCTGGAGCAGCCAGGTTTCTTCAACTCAACACCCTTGGCACTCGGTCTGTCCCAAGGGAGAAGTCAGCAGTGTCCACATGACGAAGCGGGGAGTTCAGAGTCCCACTGCCCAAGTCTTCACTGTGTCCCAGGATGCCCAGCTTCGTGGTTCCCACTAGGATGCTGCCTTGGCATCTTTAAGCCCAGACGGCTCAGGGAGCGTACAAAGTAGCGAGGCAGCTTGCAGACCAAGCTGAGCTCCTCCTTCCTGGACCCCAGGGCAGGCAGGATCAGTTGGCGGGCATGCAAGTGAAGGGGGATATGGCGAGCCTTCGACTGCGGCAGCCCCAGTTTCTTCAGGGTGCCAACAGACAGCTTCTGTACAAAGACAAGATGGCCTTCTGAGAGCAAGGCCCACACAGGTCTTCCCTGAGCAGCATGCAGGTCGGAAGACGTGCACTCGGAGGGGCCCGACATTAACACCCGGGAAGATGCAGTAGGAGGCAGCCTGCCTCAGAGGCATGTCTAGGAAGGGTCAGGACCCAGGAAAGGGAAACCCACCACCCTGGGAAGCTCTATTGGCCAGTTCCCTGGCCTTCCAAGGGAATGCGCTGCAACACCGGAAGACAAGTTGCACTGGCTCTTCAGCAGCAGCATGAAAAGCTGCATTGAACCTTCAGGAAGCCTCCTACTGCACGTGGCCACCTATCAAAGCGTGAGACTAAAAGCGGCAAGGTTTTGCTAAGAGGTTCTGCAGCTCCATGGGGGCAACAGCTAACTGCATCTGGATCTCTCTCTAAGCTGGATGGCTAGTTGGTGCCGCATCTGAAGACCATGAACACACCCCACTGTGACTCACTTAAGAGTTTCCACAGGGGGAAAGCTTAAGTTCTGTCCCTTTGTCAGCTGCATTTTGGGTCAAACTTATATTACCTGAGGGGCCAGTCTATTCCAATCTGAGTACTTGTGATCACCAAGGATCGGGCAATCCAATCCAAAAGACAGGTGAACGCGAAGCTGGTGTTTTACTCCTTAAAAAACAAAAACAAAAACACACAGAGAGAAGAAACTTGTGGCTACAGAAATAATACCACTGGCAGCATCTGCTTCTAATCAAACTAAATCAGAGCACAGTAAACTGGCAAAGTCCCAGCTACAATAAAGTATAAAGAGTAACACAATGAAGTATAAGCTATTGAGAAATAAACATTATAAATAGTGTTATGCTTCCAATTTCCCCTTCCCCTCACAATTTCCTGTTTCCCCACAGATAACCATGATCATTAACTTGGTGTTTATCAATTCCATGCTGGTTTGTTTTTTTAAATAATTTTATTATATAACACTAAATAGTATTGTTTTACATTTACTTTTTATTGTGGCAAAATATACATAAAAATTATCACTTCAACTGTTTTTAAGTTCAGTGGCAGTGTGTACATTCATACTGTTATACAACCATCACTACCATCTGTCTCCAGAACTTCTGCATCACTTCAAACTGAAACTCTATCCCCATTAAACATAACTCCCCACTCCTCCTCCCACCAGTCCCACCGTTCTACTTTCCATCTCTATGAAGCTGACTAGTCTAGGCATCTCATATTAAGTAGAACCATACAATACTTGTCCTTTAGTGTTTGGCTTATTTCACTCAGCATAATGTCCTCAAGCTTTATCCATGCAGCAGCATATGTCCGAATTTCCTTCCTTTTTAAGGCTGAATGATATTCCATTATATGGATAGACCACATTCCGTGTGTCCATTTATCTGTCAATAAACGTCTGGGATGTTTCCACCTTTCGGCTATTATGAGTAATGCTGCTATGAACATTGGTATACAAATATCTTTTCCAACCCCTCTTTTCAATTCTTTTGGGTATATACCCAGGAGTACAATTGCTGAATCGTATGGGAATTCTATGCTTCGTTTTTTGAGGAACCACTTGGCAAATATTTAAATAAACGTGAGCAAACTGTTGATATCCTTCTGTTATTGATACCTACTGTTTTAACCACCATCCCCACTGGAAGCTCCCAGCTGCAGAGCAGCAGCAGCAGCACACTCTCTAACCAGTTAGCTGCAATCCCAGCCTCCACAATAGCAGGTGCTCCGAAGGGGAGAGCCGAGCACCAGGCCCGGGACGAAGTTCGGCAGCACTGGGGTGGCATCTCACCAGTCACGGGCTGGAGCTCCAGGAGGGCAGAAGAGGGCGTGCTGCTCAGCACCTGGTACTGGGTGACAGCCGTGTGCGCGTCCCGGCGGGTCTGCACTCTCACCATTTTTCCGTTATCCATGCGGTAGCACGGGCTCAGTGCCATCTGAAGCCAAAGAAACAGAGATAGGACTTCAAAGGGAAGAGCAGAAAACCCGCGCCTACGGGGGCAGCAGCTCACCCACCTTGTGGTGCTGCTGCTGGCCCTGCACCTCCTTCTCGATGATGGGGATGTCCACGACTCCTGCCGAGGGCACCGGGACGTGCACAGTGATAGCCCTGGGGTGACACACAGACCCCCGCTTAAGCCACAAAGGTGTGAGTGCAGCACTCCTCAGATTTGGCGACTGAGAGGTTTGAATAGTAGACTTTCTGCACCACTGTGATCACTCCTTATGATTGGAGGGTCCCATATGAGCCTGACACTATGCTTACAGACATATTTTTTCTACTCCTAAAGTAATATATGCTAATTGCAGAGTATTTGGGAAAAAACAGGAAAAAAATTGTATCACTAACATGGTCTTTCATTCCAGCCTTTAAAAATGAGTATGCATAGTTAAAATAAAATTAGGGTAATATGGGTCTGTATCCTGTTTTTCTTTTTTAAATAATAAAAGATGGTACGCTCTGCTTAAATATAAAATGAATGAATTTCACAAGACCATTCCTGTCCTATTTGCCAGGTAGATTAAACAGGGAGGCACTGTGTTCAAAGAAGTCAGAGGAACCAAGGCAGTAACTCATTCCAAATCACTTTTGTTGGAAGCCTCTTGTCATCGTGTCACAGAGAGGTAGAAGACTAATCTGTCCTTAAGTTCCTACCTCTTCCAGGTAAACAATGGAGGAGTCCTCCTGGGTACTTGGTGGTCTATCACCGAATTGCTGACCAAAGGTCAAAAGCCCACTCAGATATGGCATTTCACGTCCTGAAAACCCCACTGCAGGTTGGTAGCAGTTTGGCTTGCTATCTGATATATTTTATCACACTTCTGAGTTGTAATGAGAAGACCATCCTTCCTAATGACCTAACACTACTGCTCAAAAATGTTCAGTCAGTAAATATTTACTGAATGTAAATAGGCACCAATTTAGAGAGGTCCTAGTTCTATGTAGATGAACAAGACAAAAATTCCCTGCTCTCAAGGAATTCAGAGTCTAGTAAGAAGATTCAAACAAATAACTCTAATACTTTATAATTTAAACAAATAGCTGTAAGTTACTCTCATAATAAGTCAGCAAAAGCTAATCAGTTCCTACTATGTTCTACTTACAACTTTTACTTCCTGCACCTGGTATTTAAGAGCATCATTAACTAGATTCTAGCTACCTGTCCAGCTTCACCTGCTACTACCTACCACTTTGAACTGCTCTGTATGCCTCACTCCTTTGTGTGTGCCATTCCCCCAATCTACAACACATTTCTCCACCTTGCCAACCAAATCCTATTCATTCATCAAGGCCCAATGAGTTGATTTTAAATCCTCTATGCCCAACACCAAGAATGGTTACTGGTTCTGAACTCTCCTGGACAATTTTCACGAATAATACAACACTTTTTTGTAGACTTACATATAGATTACTTGCATACATAATAATAGTCTTGGTTTTCCATCTTTCATCTTTTACTATGAGCTAGGTACTGTGTTAAAAACTTCACATGCACTGTCTCACCCAAAATACAAAAAGAATACTTATAAATCAAATAGAAAATCATAAATCCAACAAAAAATAGGCAAGAGAAATAAACAGCCTCTTCACAGAAAGGGAAACTCAAAATAGTCAATAAACATGAAAGACAGTCAACATGAAAAGTACACAGGGAAATAGAAAATAAAATCATTCTTCCCCCTTCTGAGTGGCTAATCTTTTCAAAAGGCATCAGTCAGGCATAAGAGGAGGTGGAAACTGTCATAACCATTTTGGAGAGCAATCTGGGTAGCAAGTATTCAAATTTTAAATGTGTGTACCCTTCAACTCAGTAATTCCATTTCTACAAATTTGTCCTAAAGATACACTCATGTGGTTTTTGCAATAGGTTCTGAAAAGTGGGAAATTACCTAAATATTTGTCAATAAGGAAATCGTGCTATAGCCACACAATGGACTACTACAGGGCCGTTAAAAAGGAGATTGCCCTGAAAGTACAATGTAAAATGATCTCCAAGATACACTGTCCAAGTGAAAAAAGCAGGATGCAAAGCAGTGCAAAACGGGCTGCCATATAATATTAGATATATAATATTCTACATGCCCAGTGTAACAAGTTTATACAATGCGCTAGTAATGATTGCCTCTGAGGAAGGTAACTGAGTAAACGGGAGACAGGAGGAGGTTTATTTTTTCTCATGAATCTTCTACTAAAACCTGAGGTAAACCTATATGCACTAACACGGAAAGATCCTCGACACAGTATTAAGTGGGAAAAGGAAGGACACTGCACATTCTACAACGTGACATATGAAGTTGAGGTCTGACAATTAAGTTCACGAACTTGCCACCGTGAGCTTACGTTGGCAGCACTGCACAAACAACTCGGTAAGGTGTCATAAGCTTGGCATACCTGTGTCTCACATGTGCTGACATGTGGCGGTGCCTTGCTGAATGGCATTCATTACCATTGTTGCGTGTTTTGCATGGCATTGTGAGAATGTTGGTGCTTCAATTAGAGCAACAAACAAACATTACATTTCTTGTACTTGGCAAGAGTGGAAATGAAATCAGGGACATGTTAGTCCAAGTTTATGGGGTTAATGCCATGAAAGAAACAGCAGTGTACAAAGATTAAATGTATTTCTAAAAGGAAGAAAGCACTACTGATGAAGAGAGCTCAGGGTGCTCAGTAACAAGTAGAACTGATGAAAACATTGCAAAAAGTCATCAAATTGCGCATCAAAATTGTTGGCTGACTGTGAGGAGCACAGTAGACCAAGTAAACATCGATAAAGAAACAGGAAAATCTTAACTGAAAATTTTGGCATGAGAAAGGTGTGTGCAAAAATAGTCCCAAAGGAGCTCACCAATGAACAAAAGCAAAGGAGAGTTGGAGTTTGCCAAGACCTTTGGGAGAGGCAAGACGATGTTCTGGGCCATGTTATCACTGGTGATGAAACATGGGTGTACCAATACGACCCTGAAACAAAGTATCAAAGTGCACAATGGAAGTTCTGTCAGTCCAAGTCAAGAGTCAAAACGATGTTAGGAACCTTTTTTGCTATCAGAGGGATTGTTCATAATGAATTTTTACCAACTGGACAGACAGGCAACCAAGTTCACTATGTGCAAGTGCTGAAAAGGATAAGTGAAAAAGTTAGACTAAAACAACCTGAACTTTTTGCCAACAATTCATGGCTCTTGCATCATGACAATGCACCAGCTCACACAGCACTGTCTCTGAGGGAGTTTTTAGCAAGTAAACAAATAAGTGTATTGGAACACCCTCCCTACTCACTGGATCTGGCCCCCAATGACTTTTTTCTTTACCTGAATATAAAAGAAATATTGAAAGTAAGACATTTTGATGACATTCAGGACATCAAGGATCATACGATGACAGCTCTGATGGCCATTCTAGAAAAAGAGTTCCAAAATTGCTGTGAAGGGTGGACTAGGCTTCCCAAGGGGAGTGCTTCAAAGGTGACTGTAGTGATACTCAGCAATGAGGTACGTAGCACTTTTTCTAGGATGAGTCTGCAAACTTAATTGTCAGATCCCGTATAGTATTTGTACACAAACATGTGTGTAGATACATATTATATATACCAGATACATACATAAATATATTGAGTAAGGTAAGGACCAGAGGAGTAAAAACCAAACTACCTCAAAGGAAGGGACAAAAATGACAATGGGTGGATTCTCCGTGAGTTTTTTTGCTTTATCTTTGTTGTTTGACTATTTACTAGAAATGAAATCACGTATTACTTATATAATTAATTTTTAATGATTTTTATGTACACCCATAATTAGGAACCACTATACTATCAGACTCTAATATTCTAAGCCCTAAATCTGTTTCCTATGTCTTTTATATGCCCACAGGTCCCAGTACAGTGCCTTCAATTACTAGGAGTTGCTGCTATATGAGTGGATGCACAGATGAAAGGGAGGCCTTCATTTCTACCACCTCTACCACTATCAGTGGACTTCTTACCAGTACTTCTTTGCCACCTGACGAGTTCTAAACAACTCTTGGACTTGATGTGCCACTTCTTTTTCCCGAGCCAACACCATTACACCTGTAGTTTCCTTGTCCAGCCGGTGGCACAGATGCAGGGGCTCTGCCTTGTGGCCATGAAGTATCTTTGCCAGGATAGGCAGTACATCACTGATGCATAGCTGGACCCCAGGGCCGCCTATGAAAGGAAAAGACAGAGGTTTGAGTGGACAGGAAAATATCCCACCAAAGAACTCTACTTGGGAAAAAGCCCTTCCTGGATTAACTGTCGATGCTTCCTAGAGCCTCACTATGGAAACGTGGTCCAGGCTAGCAACATCTGTATGCCCAGGGAGCTTGCTAGAACGGGATCTCAGGTTCCCAACCCATGCTATTAATCAAAATCTTCACTTTAACAAGATGCCCAAGTGACTCAGGCTTTTTCCTCAGACATATATACTGCAGGCTCTCTGTTAACCAGAACTAAAGTAACCAGCAAAAAAACTAAAGAAATAATACTACATATATCCGGCACGGGTGCTGGTTAATGGATACTCCACTGTATTTAATCTACTTATGCACACTAAAATCAGCAATCAAAACGAGCTCTGGTATTTCACTACATTAAATAAAGGCTTGAGCATTTGCTAAGTAAACCCTAATGAAAAATGCAAGCTCATGAGGCCTCTCCTGAGGCATTACAGAAGAACTAAGAGGCTATATGGAGTGAAACATTCCTCCATGTCACTCTGACATAGGTCTTACTCTACATACCCTCCTAACTAGCCAGTGACCTTGGATAGCTACTTAATCTTTCTAGGTTGTCTTCTTGTCTATAAAATGTACATATCTGTATTATAATCATCTCATGGGAAATGGGAAGGCAAGAACTACTTTGAGAATCAAGAGAAAAATCCACAAAAGCACAGTGAATGTCTAATTTAATTTCTTGCCTTAATTCACAACCTTCTCCATACCTACCGGAAAAGCATTCTTCTAGCTAAAACAGGCCTTTTCCCCCAGCAAAACCCTTTCCACAAATACATTTTTTTTCTATCTTTCCTAACTCACCCAGCTGTCTCTAACAACTACATTCAACATTTATTCAAAAAAACATTTGAGTGTCCATTATGTTCTAGGTACTCTGGGGTTTAACTGGGTATACTACCACCCGCCTCCACACACATACCATATACCAAAGTCTGGCACCAAAAAACGCCCCTTTTTTATGACCTGGTAAACTGTACCAAATCTTTTATTACAAAATCATAAGCATGTAATTCTGTAACATAACAATTGCACACTCAAGCACACTTTAGGTGACATTTTAGGTGAAATGTTCAAATTATTGTCCATCTCGTGCGAGGCATTCCAGTACAGGGTTCGGCATTACTTCTGCGAGACCCCGTATTTTTTTTCTTATGTGTTATTTCCTCTTTCTCAGTTTTGATGGAAAATAACTTGAAGGCAAAAGTCACACAGCCTCTGTTACCTCTACAGCAATCTCTGGGGAGGTTTGCACACAGCATTCCATAAATCACTGCTGACTGCCAGATGTTTGAAAGGTGGGGGCTGTCTTATTTATCTCCATGTCCTCCGGAGCGCCTTCTATAGGGCAGTACCCCACAAAAGTTTAATTATTTTGAACACAAAGCTTCCAAGAAACTCACAAGTGATATGTCATAGAGTTGCCCCTAGGTGCAGCAGAAAGCAGCAGGGCCTCCCTCCCTTTCCCACGTGCTCCCTACCATGCACAGGGAGACCGTAGGGCTTATTGATGACCACAAGGTCACTGTCCTGGTGAACAATCCCTCGGCTCAGCGCCTTAGCGAGCACGTTGGGATGGACTCGCTGAAGCTGCTGAGTGAATTGCAAGAGTTCTTGCACTCTCCGCTGGACCGCGTTTGTGGGCACCTACAGGGAGAGAAAGAGCAATGGGAAATGCCTGGTGGGGAAGATCTTCAAAAACTGTGGGTGGGAATCTGGGGAGGGAATCACTGTATTTGCGTTAGATTCGCGCCTTCCCCGGGTGCAATGAGAGCGGGGTGCTTAGCAACCAGCCAGGCAGGAGCCAACCCACAAGAAGATACCGTAACCTGCTGGTCTCGCCCAACGCTTTCTCCCCATTTTCCCACCTCGGTGCCCCACGTTTACTTGCCTTCTCTCAGAGAACCCACCCCTCTCACTCCCCGCCTGGGAAACCATCCAGCGCACTTCCTTTCGGACTCACCGGCACCTTCTTCGTCGTCTGTTCCTGTTTCTGGGCTCGAAGTCTCTCCGCTAATCGCTGGGCATTCAGGGGCCTAGAGGCAGGAGCGGCGGAACAAAATGGCTTTGAGATAATAGCGAGGAGACTCGCCGTACGCTGCCCGGAAACCTGGGCCCAGAGACACGGGGCGCTGCAACTGGGGGCCGCCATTTTGCCGAGGGCGGGACAAGTAGAGACCACGTGACTAGGGAGGAGGAATGGGCGGGCTCTGTGGGTCACGTGGGGCGGGGAGGGCCGAGTCACGTGGGCGTGCATGCTGATTGCGCAGGCCCGGGCCGGCCGGTAGGTGCAGCTGGAGCGGTGGCATTTGGAGCGGCTGTGTTTGGAGCGGTGGCGGTTGGAGCCGCGGCGGTTGGAGCCGCAGCGTTTGGAGCAGACTAGGTGAGTGCGTGGGAAGCCCGGCTGCGTCAGGGAAATGCGCCTCAGCCCGTTCAAGGGTTGGCATCGCAGGGGTTCTCCCCGGGGAACATGCCCTGGGAGACTGTTTTTCGTTTCTCCCTTTGGGAGACGATCCCACCAAAACCCCGCCCGCCCCCGCGCCCCAGCAGAGCGTGTCCCCCGCCAAACGCTCGCTCCAGAGCCTGCTCGTTCATCTTGGCAACCACTCCCCCGGGGACGCGTCCTGTCCCCTTTCATTTCCTTACCGCCTGACCTACGGAGATGCCCGGATCTCTGTCACCTTCCGACTCCTATCTAGCCTCTTGGTTTAACGTCGTAACCTGTCCATCTCTCTCTGGGATGATGGGGAGCCCTCGCGTTAATAGGGGCCACAGGACGATTTCCGACCTAGGGGACACTTTTTGAGTTTCTGTCCCTCCTCAGAAAGTCATCTCTTGAAGTCTCCGCTCCCCCTGTCCTTTCCTTGCCCCTTCCGAAGAAAGGCTGACAACACAGAGCACGGACTTGCCCCTTTCTGCTCCCTTCCATAGTTTGCAGCTGCCCCAAACCCTCTCCCGCTCTTACTAAGTATAACATCGGACTCCCGTGCCCAAACTGCAGGCGGCTCCCTCTGATTTCACTCGGGGGTGGCTGGGAAGATTTGGTCCAGATGGTAATGTTAAAAATACCCTGGGACATACCTGCCATTTGTTTAGAAGAAAGCTAATGTCGAGTTCTGAAAGGTGATGGGTCCGTACTGACCATAGAGGGAACAGTATTTGAGACTGCTTAGAATGAAGGCCGCCTGAGGAGTTAGAGAAGGTAGTGGAATTAGGTTTGCGTCCTACTCCTCTAAGAGAGATGGACAGAGGGGAGCCATGCTGAGCGTGAAATAAAATTGAACAGCTAAGTGGAGCTAGCCTATAAGAAGACTAAGTTGAAAAAGAGTTTGAAATAAATGTAAGTCATGAGGAGTCTCTGAAGCTTCTTGAGCAGTAGGGAGACTCCTTGAAAGGGGAATTCTAGAAATAGATTTGGTAATTTAGTGTAGGACAGATTGAAAAGGAAAGGTCTTGGATGGCAGGGAAATCTGCTAGGATGCTGCAATCTAGGCGGTCAATAATGAGGTTATGTTCCATTAAGTTGTCTTTGTCCCCTACGTTGTACTGTCCTTTGATTTTGAATTGATTGTCAGTATGCAGGTCGAAATGTACCATTGGCAGCTGCTGTTGAACTGTGGGTCCCTTAAAGACTCATTCATTTTTTATCTCTACGTTTGGCACAGAGTAAACTCAAAAATATTCATTAGATGTCTGAAGTGCATCATAGTTCACAATTAATTTCATGAACTCATCCTAGAAAAAGTGCTACATACCTCATTGCTGAGTATCACTATGGTCACCTTCGAAGTCCTCCCCTTGGGAAGCTGTGCACCAACTCTAGCGCCTCGTCCACCCTTCAAAGCAATTTTGGAACTCTTTTTCTGGAATGACCATCAGAGCTGTCATCATACCCAAAATCTGACAGTAAAGTTCGTGAACTTGCCACCCTGCGCTTATGTTGGCAGTCCTGTACAGACACCTCCGTAAGGTGTCACAATCTTGCCAAGGTTAGCCTCCCAAGGGGAGTACTTGGAAGGTATTCAGCAATGAGGAATGTAGCTCTTTCCCTAGGATTTATGAAATTAATTGTCCGACCTCGTATGTTAGGTGTGTCTGAACATTTTGATTTGTCTTAGCTCTGTCATTTTCTTGACCGGAAGAATGGAGGTCGGAGTAACTAACTATATTTGTAAAGAGTGGGAGAGAAGGCTTGTATGTTTTCTGTATTAAGACAGGTGATTGGGATAGAAATACAAAGGAAACAGCTTCTCTCTCTCCTTCTGCGTTGTTTTCCCCCTGCAAATTCACAGGGAAGACATAGATCTATAAAAGTAGAGAAGTTTCACCCTACAAGAACTACTGCCTTTTACTGATATGCTCCAGACCCAGGTTCTAATGTCACTAAGCAGTTGCACATCACAGTACTCTGGTACATGAAGCCTTTTTTCCCAAGGACACTGAAATTTGGACACCAGTACTTGAATTCATATCATTACATTAATTACAAATTTGCTTTGGGTATAGTACTTTTATGGTTTTGTGTGGAGGCTGGGACAACCTGTTTGTACCTTGCCGTGTCCTTAATGGCATTCAAGAAATGACACCTGTTCTTGAAGAATTGGCCTTCTGTGGGAGGAAACAAAATGAAGAACCAACTCAGATGTCATTGCTAGTGACACAGAGCTTGTGTTCTTGGGTTTCAGGTTAACCCAAGGTACACACTATTAGTGCTTACTGGTCACTTTTTTTTCCGGAGAAGGAACTTTTAGGTTTTTGTTGTTGAAACTTCGTAAGAGAAGTTTGAAGAATTAAAGTTTTTGTTTGTTTGCTTGGTATCACAGTAGTATGGGCACAGAAGTTAAAGCATTCTCAGTGTTTCTCCTGTGAGTCTAGGCACTTAGTGATTTAAGGTAGAGTTGCTCTCTAAGTATACAAGAATTTATACAAATACATGGTATCTAAAAAACAAATACATTGTTTTTTTAATGCTGCTTCCTTCCTTTCTTTCTTCATTCACCTGATCCTATCTTGAGCACTTCATTTTCCCACCTCTACACCAATCTCACATTCTCTTTTTGGTTGGGGACTTCTCTCATCTGGACTGTTTACTCAGTACAAGGGACAAAATTCTACTTGTAGTGTCTTCATTCTTCTAGAGTTCAAACATGGTTTATTTATATAGATTTTGAAAATCAATTTATTGGGGTAACATTGGCTAATAACAAATGTCAGGCGTACTTTTTAATACAGCGTTGTCTACTCTATTGTGTGCTTAGCCCACAGTCTGGTCTCCTTCTGTCACCATGTATTTGCCCCTCTTTACCCTCTTTGTCCTCTCCCCACCCCCTTCCCTGCTAACTACCATCGATTGTGATGCATCATAATATATCAGATACCCCCAAAATAGCAATATAAAGCTCTTGATAATCTGTTTTTAAGATTATCCTAATCTGTGCAAAAACAAGGGCTGTCTTTTTATTTCACTGATAGAAACAAGGACTGGCTAATAAAGGAACTTGTGTTTAAATATCACACATTTAATTAGCGTCATAAGGTTACATTTTGGCTCTTTAAAAGATGATTTGCTAGTTGCAGATTAACCAGCAATTCATTGTCCCCAGAGAGCAGGAAGGAAGTACTTGGACATTGTTTTCTAAGGTTGCAGAGAGGCTCAAAGAAGCAGTGAGCAGCAGCTCTCTGGAGCGGTCCCAGGAAGTGCAGTTGTCAGGAACCTGGAGATCTGGACTCATCCCAGGTCTGCCGCTCGTGAATTGAAGAAGTTTTTGTCTTTGAAAGAAGATCCTTACAGCTCTAACTCATATCTATGAAGCTTTTCCACTGACACTTAAGTATTTCTCTTGACAAGTGGAATTCATTGCAGACTTCTCTTGAATACATTTAGCATTGGCACAGAGAACCAGGATTCTGCCCTTGTCCTCAGGCGTTAAATTTATGCCAGTGAGCGGACATTTCTATTTGGAGGTTACTTCATGGAGTAATGTTGAAATATACCTTAATTAGAAATTAATAGTGTAGACCTATACCAATACCCTGGGTGTTGGTTGTTTTCCATACCAGCATTTTAAAGAGGTTCTGTTGTACTAATGCCCCTCATGATACTTTTTTTCAGCTTTTGAGTAATACATCCCAAAGTTTTTTATGTCATGGCACATGTAGAAATAATTGTTATTTCATGAAGGAAAACTGGAGGAAGCCCAGAGGTGACAACTGGCCTGGAAGTTGTGGCTGTCCCCAGTCCCCACATGAGCACACTGTAGGCTGAGGAGATCCCTGTCCTGTGGCCCATCTGACCATTAGGAAGATTAGCATTGCACATTCAAGGTCTTTGACCCAACCTCTCTCTAACTATGGAGAGGCACTGCATTTTGAGTTATTTTTGTTAACTGTTTAGAATTTGTTTCTCCCTGAGGTGTTTTTATATATCCTTGGTTAGTTTGTATTTAAAGAGTGTACTGGTTCTTACAAAGGAGCCTTTCTAAAAGTATGTGAGGAGTAGTTAACTGATAAAGAGCTGGGACATGCTTTTGTCATGATGCTTTGACTTCATTATATGGGGGGCAGCCTTTGCCTATTTAGATATGATAGAGAATTTCTTCAGTAGGCTTCTTTTATGTTTTGCATTATAAGAATAATATAGAAATTGTAAAAAATACAAAAAATAGAGTGGGAAGAAATCATTCATAGTTCTGTTTCTCAAATACTGTTTAATGTCATGGCTTTTCTCAGTCTTTTTTATCGTGCATGTTTTCTTTATTTAAATTTCAAACATTTACAGAAGTAGAGAAAATAATGCACCCCATTCACCTATCAGCCAGCTTCTATGACCAACCAACACCAGGCCTGTCTTGTTCCACACCCACCCTCATTTCCCAGGATTTTACCTCCAAACACTTTGGTATATAGTTGTAAAAGATGGGGCTTGTTTTTAACATAACCACAGTACCATTATCACTCCTTAAAAACATTATTTCTTCTGTCACCCAACAAGCAGTCAGTGTACAGATTTGCCTGTTGGCCCCCCCCCCCCTTTTTTTTTAACAGTTAATTTGTTTGAATCAGGATCCAGGAAAGGTCCACAATCACACTACAACCTGTAATTAGAAGAATAGAATGTATGGGCATTCTGAAGAGATGTGTAGACTGCAAACCTTCAGGATGCTTAGAGCCCACGGGCTAAACTTGGGCGTCAGGCTGGGTGTGAGATCCTGGCTCTGCCACACACTAGCAGGATAACCTCATGCCACTTACTTAGCCCGTCTTGTCCTTTAGTTTAATTTGGATGGCGTCCACCTTAGGACTGCTGTGAAGATTAAGTGGGGTCATACCTGTGAAAGCACTTGTGTGGAACCTAGCCCATAATTAGCGCTCAGTAAATACTGCATGAGCTACATTTGGTTTTGCCACTTAGGTGAGTCACTTCAAACTCTTGGATCTTAAATTTCTCACCCACAAAGCGGGTGGGACAAGCAAACAGATGACTTCTAAAACTCCAGTGCTTGCCCAGAATGAGGTAGCTTGGTATTGTAGGAAGAGCATGCACTTTGGAAACAGACTAGGGTTGGGACAGGCTTTGTTACTTAGTGATACCAGCATTTACTCTGCTCAGCCCGCTTCTACAGATGAGCCATGGGATTCATAATGTGAATTTAATCAGATTGCTGCGATGAGCCACAGATGAATATATGTGGTTTCTAGCATGTAGTAAACACTCAAATTATTAGTAGCCTTTCATGATTATAGTTTAAGATCATTACATTAGAGCATTTTCAAGACTGAAGAGAGGTATGTATTTTATGGCATTTATATAAATGAAGATGATCACGGTATCCTATGGGAAAGGAATTACACCGGAAGGGTGAATGAACGAGGAAACCATGTTTCCAGACCATAAACAAGAGAAAATTGAGGGATATTCAACATGTGGGTGGCTAAAAGCCAGAGGATGTCAGAATCCCTAGAGAAATTCAAGAAGGTATTTGCAACACAGAGCTGCTTAAACTGAAAAAACCTATTCTCTGCATTATTTGAAAATTTAAGTAAGTTAAAGATGTGGATTGTTCTGTGTGTTTTAGTTGTTAATGACTGAAACATGCTGCGTTGACTGTAATGATAGTGTTCATTTAATGAAAATGGCTTGCAGTAGCTGTTAATTGACTTGGAAAACCAAATCTACACTGAATTTACTGACCCCAGTGTCCTAATCAGCACTGCCCCAACTGCTTGATGATAAGAAATGCCTGAGGTGCTTTTAAATCTACAGCTTGCTCCTCTAGGCATGTTGAAGCAGTCAATTCCCAGTTAGGGCTCAGGACTCAGTTTCCCTGGCTCCGCCCTGCTCAGCAAACACTCTAGGGGCCTGGGCAGAAAGTTCTTTTGTTGATGACGATGCCACACGAAGGGTGAGGTTACTTAAAAATGTAGAGAAAAATGGCAGGCTTTAAATATTGCTGTTTTCTTTTTCCTTTTTATTTTTTTTTAAATCAAAGTAATTCAATAATGGGGGGAAAGCCCAAAACCATTCCCTCCAGTTTCTCCATCTCACAGTCACATTTCCTAGAGACAACCACTCAGTTCCTTTCCTCTTTCCGCAGGTATGACTGTACCTAAATGATTTATTTCTGAATCATGTGTCATGTTATTTCTTGTCTTCCCGCCAGTGTGTGGCCTGTTGATGTCTTGCTGTGATAGAGTAGGACTTAGTTCTCCCCCCCCACCCCACTTCCCTGCCTTTCCACACCCTCCTCCCCTAGCCGTGTGGTAGTATTTGGTTAAAATAGGCAGCTTTTGTGTGTTTATATCTCTGCCAAATATCAGTCATCGTTGAGCCAGGTGACCTGTCTCACCCCGCTCTTGCTTATGTTTAGGTGACCTCTGCCTGTTTTTCTCATGTATCTACCCTTCATTTTTTTTTTTAGATGTTTCAACCTGTCATGTTCTCATCAGTAACATTTTCTGTGAGCTCAGATGTATCACTTCCATGTTTTATTGGAGCCCTGCGTCACCTCCTCCTCTCTCCTCCCGTCAGTGACCCCACCCCAGCGTCATAATTCAGGAATTGCCCTTCTCTCACCTCCTGGGCTGTCACCATGCTGTCCCATCGCTGGGCATACGTCCACATTTCCTAAGAAGTATTTAAATGGTTTTCTTTTGCTTGACAGTTTGGAAATGTTACAGAATTCTGTAAGATTGCAAAGAATCTTCCCTCAGAAGTTTGACGGCATCTTTCTATCGTCTGGTATCTGTAATTGCTCTAGACGCATGGTGATTCAAATCGTTTTTATGTGACCTTGTGTTATGGGTTTGTTTTTTTTCCCTTTTTCTTCAGGGGAAGCTTTGAGGATACTCTAACCTCGTGTTATGGCATTTCGTGATGATGTGTTATACCATAGTGTGCGTCTTTTTCCTCATTTGTTGTCCTGGATACTCGGTGGACCCTGTCGTTCTAGAAATCCCTGACCTTCAGTGTTAGGGCATTTTCTTCTAATATTTCTCTGATTTCTTTTTCCTCCTCATGTTTTCTTTTCCTTTGATTCCTTTTCATAATATCCGTTCTCTTTATATGGATAGGATAGCCTCAGGGAGAACCCATGACAGTGTTTTAGTTTTCTGCTCTGCATTGGAGCAGGTTTAGGTTTGAGTGTCAACTCTAAAATAATGGAAAGGCCCCGCACGTAGTGAGGACTTAGTGCTTCATCACAGTTTTATAGACCCCGGTAAGTCACATCCACAGGGACTGGGAGGGTCTCGCCCTCCGCTCACTCCGTCCTAGTTCCACTCACCCCAATTTCCTTGTCACACTCGGTCACTAGAACTGTACCTCTGCTTGCTTTCTTTTGCTGTAGAAGCATGTGCTTCTGCTCTGTTGATGAATTTACAAGCTATGTGAGTCTTTTTAAAAGTTAATATTACTAAGACACTAAGATCAGTATAGGAAAAAACAGTTTTTAAAAAAGTAAGAAGGAAAATTTATGGCGTAAAGACAAGGACACACTCTTAAGAATACAGTGTTTTGAATTGGCATGACATGAGAACAAGATGGCTTGTACTTCTTCCAAACTGCTTGTCTGCACATAAACCAAAACATCAAAGGTAGTCCTGTCCAGGTGAGATTACGGGGTGGTGTTCCCGTGCTCCTCCTTCACTGGAGGTGGTATATTTTCTGCATGACCTGCAGTGGACCTATTCCCTGGGCCCAGGCGGCCCCAGCGACCCAGCCCTGTTGCTGCTCCTGGTGAGTTCTTCCTGGGTCGTGCACTGACCTCCTTTGTTCTTTAAGAAAGTATGTTATTAGGTCTTCCTAACCTCTTTTCCTCTCTTCTGTTTTTTCCTTAATTATTTTCACCAATCACCTCTTAAGACTGATGTTACCTGCTCAGGGAAGCAGTGCTTTTTAAAAGTGGTTTCTTCTAAGTTAGCCTCATCTTTTTGGTTGTTTTGGTGGCATCTGAAGCAGATAATACCTTTTCATTTTTTTGAGCTTTCAGATTCTTGTTTCAGGTCTAAACAATGCCTTCATCTCTCAATTCATTTGCAAATCAAAGTTAATTTTTATTAGGAAAAAAATATCCTGAAAAGAATATTAAGCTAGTTTAAGGTTTCGAGCTAAATAACCACTTTCCTACATTCCCTTTGGTCCATCATTCTCTTGTAGGGATTATTGGAATTGGTCCAAGGATTGTGCTTACAAGTACATTCCTAAAGCATATGACAGTTCTTTCAAAATCAATAGTGTTGGGGCTTGAAAGATAAATCCTCTCACCCAGAGATTCCTTCTGCCCTTCAGAAACCTACAACACCTGATAAGGAACCGGTTGGTAAGCTGTTTTTTGACCTTGAAGTTTGAAGTGCTGTCTTAAAGTGCTTTGTGTGTGAGGGGCTGCGTAACTGAAACTGCGTGTCATGGGTCTGAGACACAGGAGAGATCTGAGCTAAGGTACAGATTTGGGAGTCACTAGCACTTACCAAATTTAAGCCAATGGAGTAGATGTGTATAAGGGATGACACTGTATTTTCTGTTTTGAAGATTTAGCACTCTAGTTTGCTTTGACAATGTAATTAAGTTTAGGACAGTTTAAAGGTTTTTTTCTTTTCTTTCCTCCCATCCCCTCCTGTCAGCTTTAACCACCATGTCCATACCGGTTTCGGTGACTCTGTGTACTTCAGAACTGAATACCTGCCTCGTGATTTACAGGACAACCAGCCTTAACCTTAATGATTTGCTTCCTAAGATTGCAGGCTACTGGAAATCGGTTTACATTAGCTTGAAGTCACCACCTTCTCAGGCACCTGTTTTGCCCCTCTTCATACTTCTTTGCCCGAGATCACCTTCTCTTCCTTTGCCTTTGTTCTGCCTTTTCTTACCTGCCTGTAAAAGCTTGACTTTCCTAAGAGGGCAGAGATGGGCTTTGGACGAGAGTTCTGTCATCTTCCCAGAATGCTAGCATTTTGATTAAACCTGCTTTTTTCTGCACCAGCCTTGTCTCTCAATTACTGGCCTACGAGCGGCCAGATCCTTAGCTCGATAGCACACGGATCTCAGGGTACATGGTGAACTAAACAAAGATCACTGCCTTTGAGGAGCTTGCATTCCAGTGGGAAGAGACAGATGATAAATAATAGACATAATTAGTGTCTTTTTTCTATACTACTAATATAATTAGTATGTTAGAGGGCGGTACGTGCTATGAAATGAAAAGTGTAACGGTTTATGCAGTGTTGGGGAGGTTGCAGTTTTAAATAGGGTGGTCAGGGTGCCATCACTGAGAAGGTATGGTGTGAGCAAAAGCTGGGATCCTTGTGCAGATAGCTGGGGGAAGAGCTATCTTGTAGCTATGCCAGGTAGAAGGAACAGCCAGTACAAAGAAAGGCCCAAGGCCAGAGGGTACCAGGCCTGTTTGAGGACCTGTGGAGAGGCCAGTGTGTCCAGTGGAGTTCCTCAGCTTTCAGGCATGGTTTTCTCTTCAGTCAATTTTAAGAAGTTCGTTGGCCAAAACAAATGAATAATTAGGCAAAGACTTGCCATCCCATGAGTGTTCTGCAGATGGTACTCTGTGAACATACAGACTCCTGTCTTGAAAGAGGTAATTTCAAGTAACACAGAAGTTTCTTAAATCCATGCCATAAGGCTGCTAAACAAAGAACAATCTTTTTTCTATAAATAAAAAGCTTATACTGGCTCACATGCTTTGAAGACCTAGCACTTAGTAAAAACTGAAAAATTTGCCATTCCAGTTTATAGCTCTCCAAATTAACAGCCGAAAGGTTTTGTTTCACTGCAGAGGACGGCCAAGGTGCAAATGCACTTGTCTCTGAGAGGAGCGGCGCTGGGTGGAGGTGGGGTTTAGTCCCGGAACCGCCCTGTAAGAGCAGGTTTTGTTGCCTCCCTGATTTCTTGCAAGCTCAGTAGCTCTAAATCCTTTTAGTGTTTTTATTTGCGGGTCTGCGTTTTTCTGTTCTTTGACTCAGTGAAATTTTGCATGTGTTTCTTAAGTTTCCTGTTCTAAATCAGGCACACGGCTTTCATAAGGTCCTATTCAATGACTGATAGATACAGTAGAATACCAACAAATGACGTGCGTGTCAGGTGTACCATGTTGGTATGTGTACCATGTTGGTATACATCTCCAGTGTCGTCTTTGTTTCAGATGCACAGCACTCTTTATAAAGAACCAGGCTCAGTTTGTCCAGTGACATCACTAGAGCTATTCCAGCCATTCTTCCCCATAACTGATCTTTTCCCATGTTGTTTCTGAATTTTATTTTATTTTTCATAGAGTATCCTTTTCTTAAACTTCTTACTCCTCGATTCCTTTCCTAATTTGTCGTGGTGGTTTCATGTTGGAGTCCTATCTGCGAATTGCTGTTCCTTGCTTCTAGTGTAGTTTCCCATGAAGTTGAAACTGAGGTAAGACCACTCGAGACAACTCTGAGAAGCACCGGTCTTGGACTTTCTGACGCAAAGCATTCTTTGTTCTCACAGTAAAAAAGGAAAACGAAATGAGCTCACATAACTGCAAGCTAGAAGGACCCTTGGAAAATTTGCCAGGACTTTTCTTCCCCTAGGTGTAGGACTGCATATGAATCACCCCAAAATTAAGTTTACACTCTTTTTCTTTAAAAGGAAATCAGTTCCATTGCCATTCTCAGTGGGCAGGTCAAGAGCCTCGCACTTAGTAGACATTTAATAGATGATGATTGACAAAATTAAAAAGGAATTTGAATGCACTAAATAAAAACAAGCTTATTCTTAAACCCCTCTGAATTGGCTATTCTGATAACTAGTTTGAAATGTAATTAAGAACCTAAGATGGGGAGTTCCCTGGTAGTGTAGTGGCTTAAGGCTTCGGCGCTGGCGCTGTCAGCGCTGCGGCCTGGGTTCGATTCCCAGTCAGGGAGCTGCCTACATACCGAAAAGCAAAAAAAAAACCTAAGATGGGGATCTGTTCAGTTATTTTGCATCCATTATTTGTATTTAAAGGATTGTGCGCTTGAACATGAACTTGAAAGTAATGAATAAATTGGTATTGTGATTTATTTTTATCTTAATGTTTTAGAACATTTTATTTATTTTCCTTTCGTTAACTCTGAGAATAATTATGAAACAGGTCTACTTTGTATGGGTTTGGATTACAGGGCCACAATGAGGGGACCTCTGAGAAGTTTCCATTGGTAATGACAGTGAATTCACTGAATCACTGCTAACAGCTACCCTTGTGGTTTTTCATCATAACATTTGCCAAGCTTCATATTGTCAAAATATACTTTTTTCTAAGTGTCAAACTCTGTACTTTTTGAGGCAGAAACCCTCAAAAAAGAGAGAAGAGGTAGAAATTAGGTGGTAGAGTCTTACTGAACATTTTTATCTTTCCTGTGACTGAAAAGTCTCCCCTTCCAAGAAAGCTCCTCTATAATGATGACAATCTCAGGGATCGCCCGGGCGTGGATGAATCTGTATTTGTACACAGCATATCGTGTGTGTTCTGTTGGCATGAAAAACAAGCAGTTGAGAGTATCACCATGTGTAACTTACAGTGTCTTACTAGGAGGAATTTGGTTTTTAAGGACTTAGTAGAACAGAAAATCTTGGCCTTGAAGATTTAGTTAATCTCATTTTTGGCCAATAGACTGTCATTTGTGATGAAGTTGTATGATCGTACTCCTTGATACATGGAAAATACATACTTCTTGGTGTTTTTGAACTCTCCTTTCTTAGCAGCACGTGTCATTGTCTTCAGGATATACCTTCTCAGAAGTTTCACAGGAGGGAAAGCAGTGGCAAAGAAAGTTCGCGCTCTTTGCACGGAAATATCAACTTCTGTCATCAACTTCTAATTCAGATCAGATTTTGATTTGGATGTTCCATCATTCCTTCTTGAAATAGTTTAGTTCCTTTGGCCTTATAACTGAAAATAACTAATATAAGCAACATCTGAGCTCTTGAGCCTGAAATACCAATGTGGTTTAATTTGGGACTTTATTTAAAAGGCTTTCTAGAATTTTGGATTATATGAGATTGAATACTTAATTTTGCAAACTCATCCTAGAAAAAATGCTACATACGTCATTGCTCAGTATCACCATAGTCACCTTCAAAGTACTCCCCCTGGGAAGCCATGCTCTGACGTCAGTGCTCAGTCCACCTTTCAACGCAGTTTTGGAACACTTTTTCTGGAATGGCCCTCAGAGCTGTCATCATCCCCCAAATCTGACAGTTAAGTTTGTGAACTTGCCACCGTGCACTTCCATTGGCAGCCCTGTACAGACACCTCGGTAAGGTGTCGTAACTCCTTAAGGTTATCACATCGAGTTATTTGTACACTGCTGCCAGTGTAAGCACACAGGGGCGAGTTTGCACACTTAATTGTCAGATTTTGGGCACAAAGTCAGCTCTGACGGCCATTCCAGAAAAAGAGTTCCAGAATTGCTTGGAAGGGTGAACTGGCGTCGGTGCACAGCTTCCCAAGGGGAGCACTTCGAAGGTGACTGTAGTGATACGCAGCGGTGAGGTGTGTGGTACTTTTCTAGGATGAATTCACGACATTAACTGTCCGGCTTTGTACTTACTTCTCAATCTTGACCTCTGATGAGATCATCCTCACGTTGTTCATGTATTGGTCATTGTTGGCTGGTAAAATGCCAAGAATAAGTAGTCATTCTCTGACTTGGAATCAATCAAAACCCCCTAATTGTAGCGTTTGGACTGATTCCGACACATCTGCTTTCTGGCAGCGAGGAGGGTAGAGAGGAAAGAAAAGATACCCAGGATGAGGCACTACACAGGAGAGCACCAACAAGCTCACTGACAAGTGACAGATCAAATAAAATATTTCGCTCAGGCAGATGATGCATTCAGTCCTACACTGCAGACTGCGTCCATTCCGACTAGTTTTCTATTTTCTATCTTCTAACACACACAAAGAGATGAAACTGAAAGATGGGAATTACATCTCAACATGCTAGGATGTGCGTCCTCTGCGTACCCCAGTCTTGAGCATTTTCTCTACCTCTGGTTAACTCAGTCTGCTCTTACTTTTACCCCTACATTGTATGAGGGCTGTCTAGAAAGTAGCCGGCCACGTAACATGAAAAATAGAGGTATTTATGGCGGGATTTTTTTCCAGACATACCTCGCATGTGCCTCACACCCTCTACTTTCTGTCAGGTAAGACCTATTTCACATTCATTTTCCTAGAGCATATGCTTGATTTTTCCCTTTTTTACCCACCAGATATAAACATTCTGTTTCCTGCCGAGCTGACAGGTTTCAAAGTGCAACTATCTTATTACGTGAAGACTTAGGCCTTAAAACATTTGATAATGAGGTTGCTGTGACTTTTCTCGGGATTTACCAAGTATCTGACTATTACTTTGCTGAACTCCGTTGGCCTTGAAGGACTTCTCAGTGGCTTAGCAGTAACTGGAGTAATGAAGACACTGGCTGCCACAGATCATTGGCCTTCTGTTTTCTTGTGGCAGAAATGCTTTTGCTACCTCTGCTATGCATGGCATGTCCCATTAAAATGGAAACTCAAACAGTGATCACATAAAGATAGAAATTCGTCCACTGGGTGATGCACGTTCACAGCTCTGTGTACAATTTTCACAGTGCGCTTGGAAGCTCTACCAGGAATTGCATCTTTTTTAGTGTAAAATGCTAAAGCAGAACCAACCTTTTTTTCTTTTTCCTAAAACAGTACTCTAGAAGGAATAAGTTGTGGTTTGTGCTCCGATGCCACTGGGGTATGTATGTGAAATTGTATTGTATGAGACGTCCTTTAGACTAAAGAAGGAGTGCTGTCTGGTTAGAAAACGGGACTCTACGATCAGATGTAATGTGCCGTGTTTAATCATTCTCATTCACTTCCTAAATAAGAGGACCCAAAACATTCCGGTAACAGCTTGTTAGGAGCTGTTGATCACATTTAATTCCCTTAAGTTAGGTAGGTGAAATGGACCTTCAGAACAGTTCACTCTGTAAAGAAAATCAAAAAGCTTAGTGTTCTGGAGTTGACAGCAAGGACTGACCATCTGTCAGAAATAGAATCCAGCGAATACGGCCTTGCATATTTTCCAGGAGAAAATGACAGGACCCAGCTAGGGTTCTGATAGGGCAATGCGGGTGGTAAGTAGTAGCAAATAGTCCTTGTCACCAGAAGAAGTTGTTTATTTCAGCTTCTGGATCTGCATGACTTCCGTCATCACAGCAGCACGCCTGATCCTGTAGCAGCTATGAAGCATCACGCAGAATTATTTCAAGTAAATCTGCTTCCCAGAGTGGGAGCACCTCCCTTTTCCTGATGGTTTTCAACTGCACGTTAAACACAGAAAGCTCAGAAGCTAATACTAGAAGAGTGTTTTTAGGTGACAGTGGGTGGCCAAGAGCATGGGCTCGGAAGGCAGACCTCCGTGGTTTGAATTCTGACACCCAGCCTTTCTGGGTCTCAGTTTTCTCATCTCTAAAATAGGGTGATAAAGGAACTTCATAAGGTTATGGAGGTGACATGAGTTAATAGTTATAAATAGTGCCTGGCACATGGTAAACACTGTGTAAGAGTTTGTTAAATAAGACTCTGGTTTAGTAGCTGAATTAAGCATTTAATTTTGAAAATATCTGTCTTCAGAACTTATTAAACATTAAATTACTTCCCTGTATACTTTATTTTCATCTTTCTGAATACATAGTAGTTTTTCATGGGTGTAATTTGTTGAGGCAGTGGGTTTATAAAAAACATCCTCAAACTGATGGATTGTCCTTTGTGTGGTAGAAATAACCCCTCTTCTACCACTACTTCTCCAAACTAGAGCATAGGCTTTAGAGTAGGAAATGAGTTCACAGAAATTAAAGCGTCACAGAAATATTTTAATGGCGATTAACCTTTGACTATTGGTATTAGCAAACCTGGGAAGCTGTTAAACTGTAACAAATGACTTGTACCCTTAAAGGAAGGGAGGGTGGCATATGGTGTGCGTCCCACATTCAGCAAGAGTTGGGTGGTTTGATTTTATTTAAATGTTTCTTATTTGCCTCATCATAAGAATCCTGTAAAGCTTCTGCTTCAGTACTTTTCAGTTGGAGCCCAGGGACATATGTGGGCTGTCCGGAAGGTATCCAGCCATGTAATATGAAAACAGAGGCATTCATGGCTGGATTTTTTCTGGACAGCCCTCGTATACTGTCTTTTAAATTAATTGACAATTTTTAAGAACATACACTTCTAATAAGCATCTGAGATGATTATTAAGTTAAGATTTACTGAGCCCTAGACTTCTCACCAAGAGAATCAAAGATTTGACTAGAAAGACAGTCTATTTCCTAACTTACTTCTGTGACTTTGTGATTCCTATATTCCTAATGATTATAATGTTAAAGAAGAATTCCCTTATTTGTGCTGGGTTATAGGGCGAGGATTTGAGCCTTCTATTTGCCAAAAAAATTAAATCAGCAAACTCTAAAAAATGTTTTAATTAAAGAAAACTTTCTAATACAACAGTAAACTTCAAATAATTATTAGTAATTCCATTATTTCTAAATATTGATGGTGTAGATAATAAAATACTCAGAACTCTGGTAATATATATTGTCTTCTGTATTCACACACATACCATGTGAAATACTGGTGTTTTAGAAATAATGGTCCTTAGATTTAGCAAATTCACTAACATTTTGAGCAATTAACACTTCTCCTTATGGTTCTCGTTCTAAATCACAGTAATTCTTTTACTATTGCTCCTTATCTCGTCACCTGAACGTAACTGGTCATTTTTCATATCTCTTGGCTTTATAATACCTTTCGCATTTATCCTAGTGTCTCTGAGACAGCTCTGTGCTTAGCTGGAGGGACTTGTCTCGCTACCTGTGAGGACACAGTCGTCCAGCGACAAGGAATGTATGTCAGTCAGTCAGCACATGAGTATTGATCGTCTGTTCTTGACCCAGTGGTTTTTTTTAAGCAGATAGTACATGTGTCATTAGCACATTTATCTGTGAGTAGTTTTAACCCCTGAGTCTTCCTCAAGCCTGTCTCATGGAAAAATAACAAGTATCTCTTAGGTTCCACCAAACGATGGCCAGTAATATGAGTTGGCATTGGTTTGGGGCAGGGTTTGGGGGGGTCCAGCCTTCAGGAACACAAGCGAGATGGCAGTATGAAGCACCACAGTCATCATGTCGAGGTTACTTTGTTTTACATAAATTTAATTCCTTAAACTTGGGTCACTCACTAAGTAATGAATTTATTAAGCAGGCATACCTCTAGAACACCTTTAGGATGTGCAGCTTACTAAAACTGTGTAACGTATGTGATATTTTGAATGATACACTTACAGATCTAATTGTGGTCCATGGTGTTTAATCTATTTTAGAAACTGGATGGCTTCTGCAGGGAGCCAGGCCTCTGATATAGACGAGATTTTTGGATTCCTCAATGATGGCGCACCCCCCACCAAAAAGCCCAGGTAAACGGGAGGGGAATCTGAGGAGCGTAGTACACTACCATTAATAGTAGATAACAAACAAGTAACGAACTTGACCTACATCTCAGTTGTTTTCAGTAATTATATTGACCCTTATATAAAAATTAAATTATTTTTATTTTGGATTTAATTTTTATTTTTTACTAAGGTAATAAATGTACATAATTTTAAGTCTGTACTTTAAGGCTCATAATGCCTCGCTCCTCCTCAGAGACAGTCACTCCCAACTTTTATATGTTTCTCTAATATTTACACTGTTTTTGAAACACTGCATGTGTACTGCTATGTTTTAGTGTTTTGGTTTTCTCTATTTCCAGTTATGGAAGATAAGGATGAGGCTTGCTCTCATGGATTCTCCTCTAACAAACACATTATACACACTTCCCACCCCCCACCCCCAGTATGTTTTAGATCACATTTTTTGGTTAAATCAGTTTTTAATATTTATATTATATGATTGTATTAGTATACATAGATGAGCCTAATAATGTGTTATTACATTTCATTTCTTGTCCATTTTTCCCTCCAAGTTATTAAAGATAGTCTCTCTCTCTCTCTCTTTTTTTGATTCACTTTGTTTTCTGTGTACCTATCAATTTATCTTCAAACTCTATGACAGAAAAGCCAGTCTCCTAGATATGCTGACCCACATCACTGACTGCTAGTCAGATGGGTTTTAGGAGTGCTTCCTCTTATCGTGCTCCGCTCTGCAGAGTTGCTGTCCAGGCTGCTGCATCATGCTTTTGCCGTTGTCCTTCCCTGTCACCCTGAGCATTCCTTTCGTCTCTCTCCTTTACTGCCTCCTATTTCCTGGATTTCGTGTCTTCTTTATGGGTATACTCCTTCATTTTGCTGAAGAACGTCCTCATTCGCTCCTTCAGTGGGGATACGTAGGGGGAAAATTTTTGGAGTCATTTGAAGATGTCTTTATCATGCACTTACATTCATTTGATGATTTGGCTGAGTGTAGAGTTTTGGGTAGGAAATGGTTTTCCTTGGCGTTCTGAAGCCATTGCTCATTTCTCCACTATTATCTCAGTGTACCTGCCAAAATGTCATAGCCACTGTGTTCTGATTTTCGGTCCTTTATATCACATGACCTCATTAGAAGCTTGTAAAGATGGTTCATTTATTCTCGGTAACCTGAAATTTCACAATGATGTATCTTCCTATGAACCTAGTCAAGCTTGTCCAACCCACAGCCCGTGGCCCACATGCTGCCAGGATGGCTTTGAATGCGGCCCAACACAAGTTCGTGAATGTTCTTAAAACATTATGAGATATTTTTGCAGCCCTTTTTTTTTTTTAGTTCATCAGCTATCGTTAGTGTTAATGTATTCTACACGTGGCCCAAGACAATGATTCTTCCAGTGTGGCCCAAGGGAGCCAAAAGGTTAGAAACCCTTGATCTAGATATTGGGTGGTCTTTCAAGCTGGCTACTAATAATTTAACTTTGGATAAATTTTCTTGTTACTTATTTGTTAATATTTTTGGCAGGTTTGGTTTTTTTTTCTGTCTTTGCAAAATTCTTGGTATTCAGATGTTGGACTTTCTGGATTAAGCCCCTAATTTTCTTATATTTTTCTACCTCAGTTTTATCTTCCAACCTTACGAATTTTTTACTTCTGTTATATTTTTAATTTCCAAGAAGTCTTTTTGTTTGCCCATTCCTTTTTAGAGCATCTATTTATATTGCATAGATGCCATTTTAAAAAAATCTGTGTGAAGATGTCATTGTTTTCCATTTTTCTTCTTTTTCCTTTATTGTGTCTTGTTTCCTCCCAGTTCCATTCTATCTGCTAATTTGTTGTGGTGAAACTCTCATGTTGGGGTGACTGTTAACTTGTCTGCTCATAAAACACCAATTGTAGAATCTGTGTGTACATAGGGGCTGGGTCACTGGTGGCCTTCACTGTGGGTATCAGACATGGGACAGGCTCTGCAACCAAGGAGCTCCCACCTATCAGCAGCTGGGGTCTTTTCTCTCGGGGTGGCCATTTTCCCCAAAGAGAAATCTTCCCATCTCATGACTGGATGGGGGATGGGTGCAGGTATAAGGTTAACTGTCAGTGTGTGGGAGTCCTCTGGGGAGAGGGGGGAGGGGACAGTCTTATATTTCATATACACATTTTTACTTAATCCCCCTCCCCAGGCTGTGCACAATGTTCTCAGATTCAGAATCCTCTGGTTCATCTTTCCTGGAAGGCCCACCTCCAGTCTTAGAGTCCTAACTGCTTAGGCCAGCTTCGCAGGCAATGTGTCTGCTTTGGCTCTGCCTGCCCCTCCCCCTTCTGCTGAATCCAGACAGTCCCAAGGTTGTACAGAGGAGGTCCATTCTTACTTTACAGTTTCTAAAATGTGTTGACTTCTATTGTGTGCTATCATCATTTCCTGTTCTACTTTTTATGAAAGTATGCCTTCTTAAAACATGACGAGTATGTCATGGTTTTAGGAAGAACCAGAAGTGAAACACAACTGTAAATTTTTTCCTTTTTACTGGACATCTTAAATTAGGAAAAATTGTACCTCAAATCTATAATGTATGAAGTAAAAAATTCAAGTAGTACAGCATAATCAAGTGAAAAGTAAAAATCTTTTTTCTCCCCAGTCCTCAGAGTCAACCACAATTTACAGTTCTTGTGAATCCTAGAAATTTTCTGAGTTTATATTTGTGTATGCTTCACTGTCTTGATTCCCTTGAACTGAAACTCATTTTTCATTTGCTTCTAAAATCTATTATTAGTCTTTTTCAGTAGAATAAGCTTTTGAGATTAAGAATTCCATTTTGTTCATAACACATCATTGGTGTCTGCTGTAGTGTCTGGTGCTTTATACTTTTTTCATGTATGTTGAGTGACTGAATGCAGAAGCTGGGAATAGGGAAGGCAATCCTAGGGATTCTCCCAAAGCCAGGTTTCCCAAGGCTGAAAGTACTGTTGGTTCTTGGGTTATGCCAAAAGGCTGATCCTGTTTCTCTTCATTCTATTATGTGGACAAAAGGTTGAGAAAGGCAATTTCTTGGGGGAAAAACATGCCATCAGCTGTACATTTCAAACAGATTTTAACGTAGGCTCCAGAATAGGAGGGGGTGGGAAACCAGAACAAAAACCTGTTCTCATGGTGTCTCACAAGGAAGCTTCTGGACAGAACTCTGTGCTTATCCTGGTGAGAAAGGAATGTTTGTCACTTTTTGTTCTATCTGTTGAATATTTATTTCTTTGTTTATTTAGGTTCATGAGGGGCCTCTGTGTTTTCAGAATCCTTTTGACTACTTTTTGTATCTTTTTGCTCTGGGGATATCTAGAACAAGCTGAAGGCAGATTTGTTCCCACGTGTTTGACTACCTCCTCAGTTTTTGTCACGCTCAGTTTTATCTTAATGCTCACAGAATTTGGGCTTACGTTTTTTACTGGCCTTTTTTCATCTCTGTTTTATGTTTCAATTTAATTTGTATGAGGTTCTGTTCTCTCGGGTCTCCAAACCAAGCATGTTCTTGGTTTAAAACACAACTTGGCAAAATTCATCTGAACTGTAATGTAATTGGACCTTTTCCTAATATTAGTGGGTTTTCTTAGACTGAGAGGACTGTGAAGGAGCAAGTTTGATGGTAAGATTGCTTTTTAGGATTCCTGAAATAGGTTTATTGCTTTGTTCTTCAGCACACCCCGGCACAATATCATCTGGTCCCTTTGCTTAAGCTCCTTTTGGAGAGGTGTCAGAACCTGGCATTTGTCATCTGTGCAGCTGTAAAAGTTGTAGCTGAACGCCGTGGTTTTAAACGGTGCTGCCATGTGCCCCATGTGTGTCGGATGTCCCACGTCCTCTCATTTGCTGGACTTTCCAGGAAGCTGCTTCCAAGCTTGAAGAGCAAGAAGCCTCGGGACCTTGTCCTGGTGATTGGAACAGGCATCAGCGCTGCGGTCGCTCCTCAGGTCCCAGCCCTGAAGTCTTGGAAGGGGTTAATTCAGGCCTTGCTGGATGCTGCCATTGACTTTGATCTTCTAGAAGATGAGGAGAGCAAAAAATTTCAGAAATTTCTCCACGAAGACAAGAATCTTATCCATGTCGCCCATGACCTTATCCAGAAACTCTCTCCTGTGAGTATGCTGCCATTTGAAATTTTCTAAAATGATCACATGCACGCTGAATGTAATCAGGACATTCATTTCTGCCTTGTAGATTTGCATAGCATTTGCCTCTTCCGTGCAGTGTCTGTTTAGGGACCTCTTCAGGGTAGTTATTGTGACCCCATTGCAGAGAGAGCAAGTGAAAGATGAGGCCTTTACGTGTACAGAAATGAGACCACTGCTCCATGATGGCTATATTTTGAACTTCCTTTTTCTTGCATTTACTACTATAAAAGCTTATTCACTAGCATCTGTGCTTTTTTGAGGACCTCAGAACGATTACTGATAATTCTTATTTTGTGGATGAAGCAACACAAGTTTTTAATGTTCGTTTAAAGGCACTCAAAATAGTCATAAGGAATTTTGTCTTGCTTTGTATTAAAGTGAGTTGAATACCAGTTCCCTAATGGCTAAACGACCTTCTTGTCTTGTTTTGTCTTAAAAATGTCTTAAAAAGCAGGCTTTACTTATTTGGAAATAATAGGCTAGCCAAAGCATGTTCTAAATCTTAATGAGTCAAGTATACTTTAAAAAAAATCTATAACTCTTATTCCATAAATGACAGGTATTTAAAAATAATTTCCTTCTCGTTCATGACTCATTTCAGAAGCTTAGGCCTTTTACTTCCTCTTTTCACTTCCTTGTCCTTAGTTGGGATAAATTGTTGCAAAACCTAGAATAGTGTAAATAATTAATTAAAAAGAAAAAAAGAATTAATAGGCTTCAAAGAGCTCATGGGACCTCCATCTCATACAATATACAAAAGTGAACTAAACATGGATTATAGACTTAAATATAAGAGCTAAAACTATAAAACTCTTAGAAGAAAACATGGGATTAAAGTTTCATGACCTTGGATCTAGCAGTAGTTTTTTAAACATGACACCAAAAACACATGAAACAAAGGAAAAAACAGATAAACTGTACTTCACCAAAGTTAAAAACTTTTAGGCTCAAAGAACACTATCAGGAAGTACAAAGACTCAGAATGGGAGAAAATAATAGATCTCATAAGGGTGTAGTATCCCAAATATATGAAGAACTGTTACAACTTTACAATAAAAAGGCCAATAATCCAATTTAAAAATGGCAAAGGATTTGAATAGATGTTTCCCCAAGGAAGACATACAAATGGCCAATAAGGACAGGAAAAGATGCTCAACATCATTAGTTATTAGAAAAATGCACATCAAAACCACATGAGATACTAGGATGGTTGGAATCAAAAGATCAATTAATAAATATTGGCAGGGGTGTGGAGAAATACACTGCTGGGAATGTGAGAGTGCAGATGATGTGGAAACCAATCTGGCAGCTCCTTAGTTACATAGACCGTTACCATATGATGCAACAGTTCTACTTCACATATATACCCAAGAGAAATGAAAACGTCATCATGCAAAACCTGATAAATGAATGTTTATAACATAGTAGCCAAAAGATGGAAATAACCAAAATGTCTATCAGCTATAAAATGGGTAAACAAAATGTGGCGTAATCACACAATAGAATATAACTTGACAATGAAAAGGAATTAAATACTAATACATGCTGCAACATGAATGAAACTTTAAAACATTATGCTACATGGAAGCCAGTCATAAAAGACAACGTATTAGATGATTCCGTTTATAGGAAATGTCCAGGACAGAGAAATCTGTTAGAGACAGAAAGCAGTTGCCTAGGGCTGGAGCAGGGATGGAGAGCAGAAGGTAATGGTTAAAGGACATGGGGAGATGATGAAAATGTTCTAAAATTGACTGTAGTGACAGTTGCACAGATCTATAAATCTACAAATAATCATTGAATTGGACACGTCAAACAGGTAAATTGTATGTTATGTATATTATACTTCAAAGCTGTTAAAAATAAAGTTAAAAGGATGGAAAAGGTGTATAATTCAAACAGTAATCAAGAGGAAGTGAGAGTGACTATTTAATATCTGATAAAGCACACTTCAGGTTATTAATGGTAATATGGAATTCCTGTTCTAATGCATTAAATAAAATCCATTGATCCAACTTGAACTTAGAATGAATCTTTTACCCAGGCATGAGTTCATGCATTGGGTCACGTGGAAAATATTGGTTCACTGAGTTATACAGATGTTCCGGTTAATGATACATTTAACCACACAGTCCAGAAAATGCATTCATTAATATCATCATCATCACCGCAAAAAGTTATTTGGAAGCTGTCAAGCTCATGGTGTGGCTGATAAAAGTTTTCTAAGAGTGTTGAATCTCACTTGAAAGCTCAGGTTTCATCTTTGACAATAATGGCAGCAGTCAATAGTTGTTTTTCTCAAAATGACAGGCTCCCTTCCCTCATTTTTGAGAAAATGCCTAAGAATACCCGAAGCAGAATAACCAAAGTTTGTCAGTCATTCTTTCAAGTAAAAATGATGTTTGAGGAAAAAAGGTGGCTTGTTTGGCTTACAACTCAGATAATCACACAAGTGTTTTGCCTCAAGACAACCATCATACCCCAGTGAGCAGCAGAAATGCTTCGTGCGTGTTTCCTGTTTTTTTACGCAGAGTATTAAAAGGACATGGATTCAAGAGTCAAGATTTAATACAATTAATTTTTTACTGCTTCCTTAAGGACATTCTTAATGAAACTGGCATCTTTCTCTTACCAAGTTTTCGGTAATGGCTGGCTGATTCATGCTCATGTTGATGTAAGAATCGTCCAAACCTGTAGAGAATTTCTCTGACTGTATTTAAGCCAAACTGATGATGTATGCCAAGGAGCAAGATCTCAAATGCTCTGGAGAATGGCAGTTTAGCAGCTTATTTTATACAGTAGAATCAAAGAAGAGACATAAGGAAGGTGCATACAATCTGTTGGTGGAAGATTAAGGAGGCGGGAGAAAATAATGGGGAAAATTCTTTAGGATTGGATAAAAGGCAAAATGGAGAGAGAAGCAGGTACTTCTTTACATTAGTGGGTACAGGATGGTTAATAATTAACATTGCACATAGAGATTGTATGGAGGGAACAAGATAACAATGAGGGATCCTGTGTTCTTGTGCTCCGGTGCCAGGGACTGTGCCTTGGATTGGTGCAAAAGGAAAATTACTGTGACGTTTCAAAGATATGTTATCCTAGATGCATGAGAACAATGAACAGGGCTCACTTAAGATAAAGATTAACCTTTGCTAAGGAAGCCATAGGTCTAGGACGTGATTACCAGCTATTACCTGCCCAGGTAGGAATTTGTGGTCAGACCATCCTGTGTGGTTGCTTGTGGTTTCTGAGCTTCTCAGGCCTGCCATGTGTCCCCCTTGAGCTTGTCAGGCCTACCACATGTCCCCCCTGAGCTTGTCAGGCCTGCCATGTGTCCCCCCGAGCTTGTCAGGTTTATTGCATAGCCCCATTTCCGTTCACATAAGGCACGAGCGGTTTTGCCCATCATTGCATTTTCACTGACAACACAAATATAAACACAGTTTAAAAGACAAATATCACCACGATATTATGAAAATAATTTTGACTTTGCAGACCCCTTAAAGAATCTTAGGGATCCAGGGCGTCCGTGGGCCGTGTTTTGAGAAACATCCCGCAATGTAGAGGATATGTAAGAAAACAATACAGGCAACCCAGAGACTTTAAAAGAGAGACAGAGAAAGGTGTGGGGGGAAATTTGAACATTATCTGAGTATTTGATATTGAGGAATTAATAGTATTGCATATTTTAAGGTGTATCCAATAGTGGTGTTGCAGTTAGTGTTTTGTTTTATATATAAAGGGGAGTCCTTATCCTTTAGGGAGCCTATTCAAGTATCTGAATAAAATGGTAAAATGCCTGGGAATTGCTTCAGAAATACTCAGTGAAGCGGGAGGGAGTGTGATGGATGGGAAGCTTGAATTAAATAAGATTGGCCGTGTGTGATCCTTGTTCAAACCAATGATGGGTACGTGGGATTTTTTATGGTCTTCTTTTTACTTTAGTGTATGTTTGAAAATGTCCATTAAAAAAAACAAAAAACAAAAATTGAACAACAGTAATATGGCAGGGTTAACAGGCCTGTCTGCTGAGCCAGTTTCTTCTAGTAGGGAGGTGACATTGTCATTCAATGCAGAGAACATTCACAGTCAGGAAGACTGCCATTTAAATGCCTGGAGACCCTGAGCAAACCACCTCTCAGAATCTATTTTTGCACCTGTAAAACTGCAGTAATACTACTTGCTTTATGGGGTTGTACGAAGACTTAAGTGAGACAGTGTGCATACAGTGTCTGGCACATAGCAAAGGCATGTACATGTTGATGACCTTGGTGAAGAAGCCGGGATTTTGGGGGTTTTACTCTATCTGGGATCAGTGAGATGAGAGTTACAGTATAGAAGGAAATGAAGTGGCATTGGGTTCAGGTTGCTGTTTGGAATGAATGAGAAAATATCCGGTGGAGTTGTGTGGGAGGTAGGCATTTCCTTTTGACCACGGAACTCCCTTGTTTGTTTTCATTCTTTTGTCTGGATTTTAGAGAGGCCACTGGTGGGAAATTTAGTTCTAGGGTCACCTGCGTTAGGAGAGGAAAAACGTTCGTTTTTAAGTCTGGGGAAATGAGTGCAGCTACAAAAGCCTCATTCTTTCCTTTCTATGTTAATATACAAGATGTAATTGCTTAAAGAAATAGGACTGAGAGATAGTTAGCTAAAATAAGTGACTCATATGACATTTATTTCCAGGCTTTAACCTTTTGTATTTCTTTTCTTAGAAGCAAAAACATGTATCCCACACCTATGATTAGCTGATTGTATACCCAGGCGTTTTTATCTGTGTGCGTAATGACTAAAACTGGTGTTGGAATATAGTGTTATATAACAGTGTGTATATGAATCAGAGTACAAAATGAAGTTATACAGTGCAACAGGGATGTTCTTAAAATAACCATATTCTTTATTTAATTTAAAACTTAATGTTGCTTTTTTGAATAGGTACTGTTTAAACACATTGCAGAAATCAAAATGATGTTAAAAAGGTTTATGTATATCACAACATCTCACTCCCACCCAGGTCTTTGTCTGTCTCCTCTCCCCAGATTCACCCCCCCATAGGTCACCACCCTTAATAGCTTTTTGAGTATCCTGCCAGTGTTTCTTGTTGCAAAAAACAAACAAACAAACACAAAAAACAAAAAACCCCAAGCCAGCAGGACTGCATGTATTCTTATCTCACTACCTTCATCACCCCCGTCAACAGGTAGCATTCTGGACCCACTGTTCGCAGCTTATCTGTTGTAGTTAACATTGTATCCTGGAGGTCTTTCCATCCCATTCTCCTGGATGTGGATGCTTGGCTTATTTCCAGTCATTTTTATGGACAGCAGAGCAGTGATAACTGTGTATTTGTCATTTCATTTGTTTGCAGTTATATGTGTGGGATTTATTCCCAGAAGGGGAGTTTTAAACTGTAGGGTAAATGGGTTATAATTTTAATAGACATTAAAGAGGCGGCACTACATAATAAGTCTAGAAAAGGCATTCAATAGTAGACTCTTACATGTAGTGAAATTCAATAACTGAGGTTATACATTTTTCACTGTTTATTTCCAGCCAGATTATTCATTCTGAATGAGTGATAGAGTCCCCTGTTGGTTGCCTATGGGCTGCTAATTTGTGATGGAAATTTTTATGCCCTTGTGTAATGAGAATGGACAAAAGATAAAAGACATGACCCTTATTCTAAGTCACATAAATGTGGGCTGCCCCATCTATCAGTATCTAGCATTAGGAAAGACTCTCTGAGCCCCGACAACAGGTACAGTGAGGAGCCTGTCGGGTAGCAGATGTAGCATGGGACAGCCTGTCAGCATCAGGCAGAGGTACTGTTTCAGCTATGCTCTCTTTCTTCTGCTGTGAAAACGTTTACCATTTGGTAGGCAGAAAGAACTGATCACTTTATAAAATACTTTGAAACATGAAGAAAAGAATTTGGCCAATGAAAGCGTGTTTTATGAATCTACTTCCATGGTTCCATGGAAACAGATCTTTATCTGAGCATTGCTCTATCAGAAAAATGTACACAGGAACCCAGGAATGCAGGGGACCACTTCGAGGAAGAACAGAAGGAGCTAATTACCTACCTTCGGGCAGCCTAGTGCAGATCCTTGGAGTTCGCGTGGGAAATACTGGGGCCTTCACGAACCAATTCTCTGATGTTATCTGATGAAATGGTATTGCTGGACAGGATAGGGGTCAGGTATTTCTTACAGCACATCACAGCTCCTTTCCCTTTCACATTCCTTTTGGCCCAGAGGCCACTTTGTCTTTTAAGTTATAAAGCCAACTTCCCACCTGAGGTGGGTTTTGTTTTTCCTCATTAGTCTGCAGAGATATTTACAAATATTCAGAATGAACCCGGGAAAGCAGTTATTTAAACAAGCCATATGTTAAATGTTTGATAGTTTTAACAGTTGCAAAATGCAGATTTTTTTTATTGTTAGATTACTGGGGTGACACTGGTTAACAAGAATTACATGGGTTCCAGGTGTACAATTCCACAGTGCGTATGTGTTGCATTATGTGCTCACCACCCAGTGTCAGTTCTCTTTGCATCACCATATATTTGGCTCCCCCTCCCTCTTCTCCTACCCCCCTACCTCCTTGCCCCCAGGTAACCCCTAAAACTATTGACTGTGTCCATGAGTGTTGTTGTTTTCAGTTTTATATTCCACGTATGAGTGAAGTCATATGGTTCTTGGTTTTTTCTGTCTGGCTTATTTTGCTTAGCATGATGTTCTTAAGGTCCATCCAGCAAAATGCAGATTTTTGATAGGCTTTATTAAATACTAAGTATTCTTCCTAGCAAACAAATTGCTGAATTATGCAAGGGGGAAAAAAGGCAGGGAGAAGCTAAGCAGTTTTTCCATAAGCATCTGTTAAAAGCACCTAGGGTTAGAAAAAGAAACGCTAAACCACATTTAGAGGTGTCTTTTATTAGTTACTCCCTAAAGTTTAATGAAAGCACATGTTGTCTCTTACCCGAGGCCTAATTAGTGGGTAGTTGGTGCTGTGCTTTCCTGCCCAGCATTCCTTTGGTCCTGTAGTAACTTACACCCCTTGCCTGGGCCCGTTTTCTTCATTCTGTTAAAATGCCCATTTAGAGAGCTTGGGACGTAAAAGTGCCAATCACTTCTATGTGCTAGACATTGTGCTAAGCACTTGGCATGTATCATCCTACTTTGCTTATAACCCTGTGAGGTAGACAATATTTTACCCTTATTTTAAGTACAAAGTTTTCTTCAAACATTTGTTATTACTGTAATTAAGACAGATGGTCTGCCAGAACACCTAGCATTCATTTGTCTTTTTCCATTTCTCCCCAGCGTACTAGTAATGTTCGATCCACATTTTTCAAGGACTGTTTATATGAAGTATTTGATGACTTGGAATCAAAGATGGAAGATTCTGGAAAACAGCTGCTGCAGTCAGTTCTCCACCTGATGGAAAATGGAGCCCTGGTCTTGACGACAAATTTCGACAATCTCCTGGAATTATACGCAGCACACCAGGGAAAGCAACTTGAGTCCCTTGACCTTACTGATGAGAAAAAGGTAAAAAGTAAAGGATTAGTCTGTTCTTCAGGCCTGTGGGTTGTACCTCCATCAGGAAGTTTTCTCATTGGTGCATTGTGTACTACTGGTATTTATGTACAGGTAGAAAGGAAGATTCTTGTCCTTGGTTGTATTTGTGTCCTTGTTTCTGTTTTGTCTTTTCTTTTTTTTTTTTTTGAGATAAAAATCATTATACAGTAAAATGCACAGATCTTAAAACTGTTCAGTTCTGTGAGTTTTGACAATTAGACCCAATTTTAAAACAAGAGTATAGGATAAGATGTCTTTAACACCTGATAGTATCAGGTGGGTATAATATTTATTCAGCATTCTCTCTCAGGACACATGCTTTATGCCAACTCCTTTGGTGCCATGAAGACTGATTTTCTCTGGAAATGTATGAAAACTACTTTATGATGTCTGGAAGAGCAGCTTTTAGGCCAAGTAATAACTGGGTTGAAGTTAATGGTCAGTGAAAACCTCAGCAGACTTGTGTTTGTATTATAGTCCGTACTATACCTAAGCTAACTACCGTAATGTTGAATTATAGATGTTGATCTATGTCACCTAATGAAGTGAGGCTCTATTAGAATGGTCAGCTGAGTTTGTAATTTGAAATTAGCACCAATGGGAAATTCTGTAGTTCACTGACATATATTTAATTGATGAAATACAATGAAACCCTAAGAGGGAACATGTTTTCATTGCCATAAAAAGATTGTCCGAGACATTATGAGCGAAGCAGAAAGGAAGCAAAGGAGGTTGTAAACCACCAGCAGGTCTCATTTGTCCTGCTCTGTGGTTTTTGTAATTTTCTTTCTACAGATGTTTTTCCTGGGGCCAACTCAGAGCCCAGTTAAATAAGAGTTGGAATAGACAAGAGATGCACCCACTGCTTTCATCGGCACAGTACTGCCTCTGTCAGAGGAGTGGCTGTGATACCACTCATGTACTGGCCTTGAAGCCAGGTTGTAAAAGGAAATCAAACTTAGAGAAATGATGCCATGAAGACTGATTTTCTCTGGCTGGAATATTTCCCACCTATTACCCCCATGGCTAGCTCCTCCTTCACCTATTAAATCTCAGATATCACCTCCTCTGTGAGGCCTTCTCTGACCCTCCTATTTAAGAAGGGATCCATCCTTACATGTTTGTACATTTCCTTCCAAAGTTTATCTTGGTTTGTTTGTTTTCTTGCTGTCTATCCCACTGGAATAACTCCTCCATCTGGACAGGTGCTGTGTCAGCCTTTCTTACCCCAATGTTGAAGATAGCAACTGGTGCATAATAGATGCTCAGTAAATATTTTCTGAATTAATAAATGATTGAATGAAATTCAGAAATTAATGACTAGAAACAGTGTACATGCTGTCTCTCATACAATCTCCAAAGATTCTGAGCAACATCTGAAGCTGCAGGCCTTTTCAAAGTTAAGGATATCTATCAGACTTGACATTCTCCTTCTTAGTTTCATCCTGGAACCTCAAGATTTGCTTTATATTTTTGCCATGTTAGGGACAATACTGAATTCTAATTGTTAAAGCCACTGATTAGGAGTCAGAATGGGACCTAGTAATGTTCATGTCTAAATCTCTGTCCCTCTTGACTGTTTTTCCTAATTCGTACCTTATTTCTCTAGAATATTAGAAGAATAAATGTATACTGTCTTGAGTCCTTGGGAAAATGGAACCATGGAATCCAGGTGGCTATTGCTATCATTGTCATCTAAATGATTGTTTCTCATTGTTAAGCCTTTTGAGTAACTCAGAGGAGATCGAAGTGATTCTTTTATTGCTTATCAATTGCTACACAGGAAACCACCCTGAAACTTTGTGGCTTAATATAACATTTTTTTGCCACAATGATGTGGATTAGTGATTTGATCTGGGCTTAGCAGGCGGTTCTTTGGCTGGTTTTGTGGGATTGCCCACATGGCTGCAATCATCTGGGGGCCAGACTACGGCTGGGTGGTACAAGATGGCCTTGCTTCTGGTCTGTTGGTACAGGCAGTTGGCTGGGCCCTTCATTTCTGGAAGACTAGCCCAGGCTTCTTCACATGGTAGCTGAGTTCCAAAAGCAGCAAAAGAGAAATAAGACTCATTGTGCCAATATCTCCCAAGCTTCTGCTTGTGCCCCATTGGCTAAAGCAAGCCATGTGGCCAAGCCTGGAAAAAGTGTGAAAAGGGACTACACAAAGTTGGGGGTACAAGTCTTGCTGTCTTGGGGATCATTACTGAAACAGTCATCCCTGGCTCTCAAGTATGTCACCAGTGGAAAGAGCTCTATTGTTTCTGCAAATGATAACAAATTCTAACTTTTTATTGTTACTTTCAAAGAGAAATCAGCAGACTTGCTGCCATTAGTCCTAATAGTCATGCCGGAAGCGGAGACTGAGGCCACGTGGGGTTTTGCATTCCTGCTCTACGATGTTACGAAGCGGGAGGGTTGTGTTGGACGCCCCGTCTTGCCCTTTGGGGCCTTGAAGCAAGTGCTCAGCCATTCCAACGTGGTTGAACTGTGTGTGCGTGTTGTGCAGGTCCTGGAGTGGGCTCAGGAGAAGCGGAAGCTGAGTGTGTTGCACATCCACGGCGTCTACACCAACCCTAGTGGCATTGTGCTTCACCCAGCTGGGTATCAGAACGTGCTGAGGAACACCGAAGTCATGGTGAGCGGTGCGGGTCTCGCTGGGGCGGGGACCCCTAAATGCACCACTGGCCTTCAAGGGGTACCATTTCATTAATTAAAAATTGGAAGGCCAAGCATTCTTTCCCGTGGTTCTCGGCACACGTACTCTTTGGGTATCAAGCTGTAGGGTTTTCCTTTGTTCTTGTTTGATGGCCCTCTGTCACTGCCACCATCGTCACATACAAAGAATACATCATTACCCACTGGCACTGTTTGGTTTATTATAGTATTAATAACCCTCTCTATGCCAATAATAATTTACATAGCTTTTTACTGACCGATCACGGCTAGAGCATCCGTTCTAAAGAGATTGTGTGTAAGTGGTGATGGGCTTATGTTCAATCACCACACTTATTCAAACTCACCGATCAGAGGACGAAGAATGAAACAAGTTGGATTGGATGATAAAGCAGAGGGTTTTTTTATTGTGAAACAGATTGTTGATCTTCAGGGGTGCACAGTTTAGACTTGCTCACACATACACATGCAAACCAAAGGGAGATGGCCCCCAACTCTGAAAATAGTAAATACTGGCTGCTTTCAAGGCAGGGGCACTTCGAATGATTGTACCTTTACATAATGTGACAAAGACCGAGAAAACGTGGTGTGTTCTATAGCAGAAGGGACTTTTTTCACCTGTTCTTTTCCTACATCCATCAGTGACAGAATGATCCCTTAAGCAGAACCATTTCTAATGTTTTCGTATTTATGTGTATGAATAGATACACATACCAATTCATATTGATGTTCTAAGTATAAGACTTGCTTTGAGAAAACGTGGTAAGGAAATTATCTTCAGTGGTTATGGTTCAGTTTGTAAGGCAAAAAAAAGGCAAATGTGGTCTAGAAAATGGGAGGAGGAAGATATATTCAGGACCTACTCATTGCCTATGGGCACACAGATGTAGAAAATAAACTACAGGTCAGCAGTCTAGGGTCAACCTGGTGAAACCGTGACTACAGAGCCTATAGGAGAATGCCAGGAAACGATACATCTTATACCAATTGTCATGTTATAGTGATAAACAGTAAGATGGGACTCGTGGGACTTAACTGCCCTCTTAAACCTTGGTGAAATGGTCACCAGTTTGCTAAAAGGAGCAGTTATGGTGACCCTGTTGACTTTTTTCTACTTTAGACATGCCTTGTGTCTTGAGTGTCATTAATATGTTGTTTATTTTCATGCAAGAGGGAGATTCAGAAACTCTATGAAAACAAGTCATTTCTTTTCCTGGGTTGTGGCTGGACGGTGGACGACACCACTTTCCAAGCCCTGTTTCTGGAGGCCGTCAAGCATAAATCTGACTTGGAACACTTCATGCTGGTGCGGAGAGGAGATGTAGATGAATTCAAGAAGCTTCGAGAAAACATGCTGGACAAAGGGATTAAGGTCATCTCCTATGGAAATGAATATGCTGATCTTCCAGAATATTTCAAGCGACTGGCCTGTGAGATCTCCACAAGGGGTAGATCGGGTAAGATGCATTTTGAGACTGAGAGGGATCTGAGAGCAACAGCTCTTTAGCCTTTTGTATATTTGTGATGGATAAAATCATTACCAGGATGAGGAATATTATCGCAACCAAATTATGAAGGGAGATTAGGTTAGTCTTCAGATTAGACTGAAATGCCATTTGTTTTTTTTTTTGTTGTTGTTGTTGTTGTTTTGTACGTGGGTAGTTCCCTGGCTGGGAATGGAACCCAGGCCGCAGCGCTGACAGCGCCAGTGCTGAAGCCCCAAGCCAGTACACTATCAGGGAACTCCTGAAATGCTGTTTGGATAGGACAGTGGACAAAGGCACATTCCAGCAGTTCAGTAAAGAATGACGAGGCAGTTTGGGCTAAGCCTGTGAGGAAAGAAAGATGTTCACCTTGAAATACGTTCAAAATTTAAAAACCTTTGACCCAGAAATCCCACTGGGTAGCTTCTTAGGTGAAATTTTCCTAAAGCGATAACTGGACAATTGCACAAGATAAACAGGTGTGGGAATATAATCAGTGTTGTATATAATGGCAAAAAAAATTGGAGGCAACTTAAATTTTCCAGTTACTAGAAAATTCTGTAAATACACATTTACTTAATAACAAAATACAATGAAACCGTAATAGGCAAAATGTTTTTATTGTCCAAAATAATGTCAGGATAGGATATTGTGAGTGAAGAAGGAAAGCAGATTGGAAAATACCACCACGGTCAGTCCCATTTGTACAAAATTATAGATTATTGTTCCTGTATGTATGTATAGAAAAATATCTGCAATGATGTTTACTAGATTAACTGTGGTTATCTTTATGCTGTGGGATTTAAGGGTTTTTTAAACATTTTGTTTCTATGTTAGCATTTTCTACAATGATTATGCACTGTATTTATAAACAGAAAAAAAAAAAACACTTAAAATACTGTTTGGAAGCTGTTATGGTGATATTAAAGTCAGAGGTTGGGGGTACCACTCACTCGACATTTTATCTCCAGATTCTAACAGGAAAGCCAAATGAGGAAAAAAGGTTCAGTTTATTAATGTTTTGGTATCAGCTAAATTGAAGGGTGTTTCTTAAAACCTTACTTTGAATAAAGCCAAGCACCAGGGTATGGCCATTTTGACTCATCACCCAATCCCAAAGAAATTTAGCTTTTGTAGAGAGTATGTTCTCGAAAAGTTGTGTTAGTATGGATTTTCATTGTCAACCTGAATGCATCTTAGGGGACCTGTGAATGTACAAGTAATTTAATAGAACTTTTCTCAAATCTAATAATCATTCTCAGCTGTCTTTTCTGAATCAGATTGTTTTGCGTTTCTCTCATGAGAAATCCCACAAGCTCTTATCACCGTAACTGAATACTGAAAAGCATGTCTTCCCTTTTGGTTTCTCTTGGGTGTGAAAACTGTTTGCTTTTCTTTCTTGGGGATGTTTTCTCCTGTCCTGCTGTGTTTACCCACACTTAGGGCTTTCAGTAAGCCTTCCTACTGGGCAGTCTGTTTTCATGAAACAAGAGGTATGAACCCAAGCTCTACATATTTCTTTTGATCTACATTCTGAGATCTTCTACCCAGGGAAGATGCTAAAATTAAAAATAACACAAAATCCCTCTCAACAACTGTTCCTATTACACTAAATCTTAACAAAAATCATCTAAAGTATTGTAGAGTGGCACAAATTCTTTTATTAGCTGTGCAGGCTTCCTACCAGAGTGGCTTTCTCAGAGTTATCATTAAATAAGTACTGAATTTTAAAAAATTTCATTATGGCCAGGAGGCTTTATTAGAATGGTCAGCTGAGTTTGTGATTTGAAATCTAGCAAAACAGTTTTGGGTTAAAAACATTTCACTTAGAGACAAGCTTATCTGCCATCCTTGGTTATGTTTTGAGCCTGTAGGTGCATACTAGTATGAGGTAAGGTCTTCTGCTGTTATTTTGTTTAACACTGAGATTTGCTATGGGCTTGGCATTGTGCTGTGTATGCACTTTTGCATAGGAAAAATTACTTGGGTTCAAAAGAGTCCGTAGGATCTAGTACATTTATTTCAGAAAAATCAAGTAATGAGGAAAAGAAAAATAATTCTTTTATAATTCATTACCATAATTTAAGCAGTTGTTTTGGTATACTTCCAATTAACAATTTTCCCTATGCACTTTTCATAGTTGTAAACAAAGCATACATACAGTCTCAGTACTTTTTTTATTCAATGGAACAGCGTACAATTCCCACATGGCTGCAGTTTTGATAACTGCTATTTTTATTGACTGTTATAATTCAGTGTGGATGTTATAGTTTACCTAATCATCTCCCTATGTTAGGTGATTTCTGATTTTTTTTTGTGTGGGGGGGTGGGTATAAGAACTGTTGCAACGAATGGTATCTTCATCCTTACAGTTTTCCCTTCGCCAATAATTTGCTTAGGGTAAGTTCTCAGTGTAGTTGCTAGGTCAAAGGGCATGAACATTTAGAGGATGGTGAGGATTGCTAAAGTGCTTTCCAAGAGGAAATACCAATTTGTATGTTTGAGTGCTGTGTTTTACTTATACTCTAATTGGCCATATTCTTTGCTTCCATGTGTTCAGTTTTATACTTTTCCCTACACCATTATCTATCCCAGTGCTGTCCAATAGAATTTCCTGCAGTGATAAAAATATTCTAATAATCTTTGCTGCCTAAGTCCCATAACCACAAGCCACATGTAGCTACTGAATTAATTTGAAATGTGGTTCGTATGACTGACAGAGGAATGGAATTTTTAATTTAATGTAAAACTAAATAGCCACCTGTGGCTAATGGCACCCTATTGGACAGCACAAGTCTGGCCCATTGTATACTGTGGAAGGGGTACCTGCTACTTTGTTTGGACTGCGCTACTTGGTTGAGTTTGCTCACCCTTATCCCCAATCCCTGATCAGGCTGAATTCTTTTTCCCTACTTGCCCTGCTCGACTAGTTAGGGACAGGAGACACATTTTGCCATGTAAAATGTTCTGTTCATAATCAATGTTTCTGCACTTGGGGACCTTACTGTTTCCGTTATTTAAAAACAACCCATCTGAAGACTTATCCAGTTTATTTTTCCCCTCCTGTCTTCTCTGTGTTCATTACTAAATCATGTCATTCTTAGAACATGTGCTTTCATTTCCCTTTGGTTGGTATTAATGGTTTTTCAGTCTAACATCCAATACTAATGTATACTTTTCCGCAGGGATGGTGAGAGAAGGTCAGCTCAATGGCTCATCTGCTGCACACAGTGAAATAACAGGTACACTACTGTTTCCTGTTCTGTTTGTCAGGTTGTCAGCAGAAAACGTGTTTCTAGGATAGAGTTAAGACCTTGGAGAATAATGACTTACCTCTCCTATCTGGTAAGGGCTATTTTGCTAGGTAGTCTATTACAAGATCCCTAGTTATCAATCGCTTCTGTCTTGTCTTCTGAAGGGTTACTATTTGGAGCTTCAGCTATGTAAACCTGTCTTGTGCAACTTCCTTTTATTCTTTGTTTCTCTCTACAGATTGCAGTACATGAGCGGGAGAGAAGTCACCACCATGAGACCATGCTGTAAGGCCCTACAGTGGACAGTGTTTAGGAGTAAACTTTCAAGAACCCAACACAACTCCTAGGAAGAACCAAAGCCCAGAGGTTGACCATTGGAGGTGGGAGTGGGAGTAACATTGCAACTTAATCCTTCATGCCACCTGGCTCTTGATCTTATGCGACCTCTTCCAGTTTAAGAATATCCAAGTGACAACAGCACCCAGATACAGCCCCCCACCCCACTTCCAGCCTGGATGTGCCTGTGTCCACACAGCAGGTCAGTGTGAAAGCCACTGACTGAGGCTGCAGCTCTGCATGAAGGACTTGGGCTCTAAATGACATGGCCCATGTTGCAGTTTTGTACTCTATACTTGGTTTGTTTTTTTTTTAATTAAGCTTAATGGCTTTTTTAAAACAAGACTTGAAGCTCTAGTTTTCTAGATCTTTTACAGTGTATAGTATTTTACATACCTGAGCTGTATTAAAAGCTTGTTCGTTTACTTCCCAGGGCACTGGTTCTCCTTCTGACCTTAACAAGGCTAATTTTGTAACTCAATTTAAATTTTAAAGTTCTCTTCTTTCACATGGGGGAGGGAAGGGGAAGGGAGGGGAGATCGCATTCTGAGGACAGCCACTTCTTTTTACCTGATTCCTTAGCGCATTATCAATTCCCGCTGTTTCTTTCTTTCTCTTCTTCCCTTAAACCCTTTTAGTTTCGAATCCTCTGTAAAGTAACTCCAAGACCAAAAGGCAATTTATTTATGAAACTTATTCTTATATAAATTATTTCTCTGGGCAGACAGCCTTCACCTTATTGCACTAATAGCACATCTGTTAATACCAGCTACAGGACAAGTCCCAACAAGGTTTGTGTCCATCAGGGTAACACTTGTCCACCAGGCACTGTAGGGAGGAGGGAGAAAAGCCAGGGTCCCCTGGGGTGAAATTCTGACAGGTGGTTTTCTCCCAGGAAGGAGAACATGCAGAGCTCCCCTCTGAGTGTTGGGTTTGGAGAAGAGCTGGATGGCTGATGCAGCCCTGCAGCTCAGCTCCCCTTTCCGAGGGAAGCGGCACTTGTCTTTCGTTCATTTGGAACAAACTGTAAGGGGGACACTGTCTTAATTTTCAGGTCTAACACCCTAAATTTAGTTTGACTCAACAACACAATCTAGCTTAAAACTTTTTTTTTTTCCTTTTGTTTCCCTCCTTTATGCAGTTTCTGTGACTCTTAACATTCACTTGGCAGACGTCTTTTCAGCATTGAGTAAGATCCACTCTAATCCTGGAAACCACTGGGAAGAGAAAAGCTTTTCTTTTTCAAATTGCCCAGGAATTGCTGAGCCTCCTCCCTTTTCCCTTTCTCTTCCCTTTATTCTGCCTCTTCTTAGGAGTCTATAAAATCTTTTGGCTCTGCGGGAAAAGGAGAGATGGTCTTTGGACAAGAGTCCGCCATACTCCCAGAATGCCGGATTTTGAATAAATCTTTTATTTCCACCAACCTTGTCTCTTAATTTTTGGAGGTGGCATGCAGCACCTGAACCCAACAACAAAATCGCTCTGGCCTAGCTGATGCTTTGGGGAAACAACAGGAGTAGGGAGGGGTTTTATCAGAAATAGCAGCAATTAACAGGCCACACACTACCACAGTGTGGTTGGTGGGTGTCATGGGCCCAGGAACCTGAAAGCTATGGAGCCTAGGGAGAGGTGCCACTCAAGACCCAGAGCTTAGAGCTGGCTCTGGAAGTCTCTTCATCTAACGGAGCTAGGGCTTCAAAATGCTCATTATGCTCAGACATCCCTATGACCACACTTAATTAGCAAAGTTCTGGTGTTGGATCTTCCAACCATTGGTCAAAACTGTAATGAAACTGAATCTGGAGGCAGAGTGAAGGGAAAGCCTGAGTAGGAAGGCAAGGGAGGTGGGTGGTGCAATGGGCAGTGATTGTAACAGGACTGGGTTCTCCTTGCAGATGGAGGCTGGGCCCAGCAGGAGGTGGGGTTAGGAGCTGCACACCCTAGGAGCTCCCCTCACTCTGCCTTTGTACTACACTGAAGACAACTTGCTCACACTCTAAAGCACATTCTTGATATAAGAACAGGGGCTTTGGGGGGAAGCAGTGATTTGGTATTGGGCAAGAGCCATGTTAAGCCTTCATGAGGGCAGCCACCACAGCCTTGGCGTTGAGACTGCGTAGGTCGCAGTAGGTCTGGCCAGTGCCCACAAACACAATGGGTTTGCTTGTGATGTAGGTCATAGAAATAGCAGCTCCCACCTGAAGTGGAGAAAAGGGTACCCCATCAACTCAAAGCCCATTCTTTTCACTCCCTCAGTAACAGGAAGCTTTGCAGCCAGTGCAACCTCAACTTCCTTGTGAAGGATGGTCCTCCTCAACCCCCCATCACACACTGCGTCCTGAGTCATTCATATTTACCTTGTCATCAATGGTATCAAATTTGGTAAGGACAATGCCATCAATGAGCCGAGGTGTTTGAGCCATAGAATGGTCAGCCAAGGCTCTGTTGAACTTGACCTGTAAATGGGAGAAAGGGACGTAAGTATAAGAAGCACTGGCCAAAGCTGGGGCTAGAAAAAGAACCAGGCCCTGGCCCTCACCAGCTGATCCACGGCCTCATTGCCTACTAAGGCCTCCCCCACAAACAGCACCAAGTCGGGTGTGTTGACAGTGATGAGCTTAGCCAGGGCAGTCATCAGAGGGGCGTTGTCTTGCATGCGGCCAGCTGTGTCCACCAGCACCACATCAAAGCCTTGATTACGTGCTACAGGGAAAAAAAAAGTGGTCACCTCAACACACACTTATTTTCAGCTTTCTTTTCAAGAAGTCCTAGCCTGGAGGTGTGAACAGTCGACCTGTTTATACTTTCTTGGGCTCTGGATCTAGTTACAAGGTGCATGAGGAAAAAAAAAATCTATGCTTGACCATCAAGCACATTCAGGAAAAAGATGGCAATACAATAAAGATGACCAAATAGAGGTTTCTTAAGTTGGTATGTATTAGCTTCGCCTGCAACTACGACACTGTGACTAATTTGACCTGTTCCTGAGCAGTAAGTTGCTAATAAGGTAACGCTACTACCTCAGCACATTTTAAGGGAACCTGAGGAGGAAGGGGTCCTAGATAAGCTCCCATGCTTTCTGTGCACTGTACCAAAGGCGATAGCTTCCATGGCAATGCCAGCGGCATCCTTGCCGTAGCCCTTTTCAAACAGCTGCACCATGGTGCGGCCACCGTGGTTCTCAGGGGGATGGAGGGCACTCAAACGTCGGGTATGTGTACGTAGTTGCTCCACAGCCCCAGCACGAAATGTGTCACAGGCAGCAATGAGGACACTGAAGCCATTCTCTAGTAGCCAGAAGGAAATCTGTGCAAAAGAGGCAGAGGGAACTGTCACTAGAACCAGACTTACTAAGAGTGAGTGGCGAAAGGTCAAGAACAGATGGGGAACGGCACTGACCTTGGCAAGATTAGTAGACTTCCCCACTCCATTAACCCCACAGAAGGTGACAACATAAGGGCGCTGATGACGCTGAGCATCCATGATATCCCGGAGCATGTCCACACGACGCTGTGGCTGCAGAATCTGCACCAGGGACTCCTGCAGAGCTTGCTTTACTGTGGAAGTCACCGCTGACAGAGGGAGGAGGAGACTCCATGAAACCCAAGGAATGTACTCAAGAACACCCAACACCTTTCTGCTCTAAGGATGTGGCTGACACTAGGAGCCTGCCCCAGGGTTCACTCAGCATCTGATGTGTCCTATGCCCTTTACAAGTATTAACTCATTTCATCCTAATTATGTCATAGAAGTTTGGAGTAAGGAATTTGCCAAAAGTCACACCTCTTGGAGGTCAATGCACTTAACCTCCTGGTACACGTAATGCCCTAAGTACTTTCTGGTGTAGGGAGATACTTACTGCTGAATGTTCCCATCACCTTCCCTTCCAACTTGTTGGCCACAGATTCACAGAGCTGAACTGCAATGTCCGCTGCGACATTCTTAGCTGAAGAGAGAGGGGGACAGGTGTGGAGCCATGTCAGCAGTCAACAACCCTTAAGGTACAGCTGAGAAACTCTAGGTTGTTCTACTCCACCATTCCCACCCCATAAACGTGGGCCCACCTGTTCCTCAGAACTTACCAATGAGATGATCACGCATCTTGTCGAGCACAGATTCCATGTCTTCACGACTCAAGCTCTTGGAACCCACAAGGCCCTTCAGCATCCCAAACATGCCACCCAGAGTCCCCTTGGTGGCACTGTAGGCACAAGAGATTATGGATATACATAATATATATATAAAGCCAGTGGGCAGGAGTCAAGTCTCATTCAGAAGCCATACATATACCACCCACCACCTGAAATTCCCTCACCTAGGTTTGGTAGAGTTTTGAACAGCTCCTTCGTCATCTGAGCTGCTGCAGTCCAGATCCTGAAGGTGCCGGCCAGAGCCAGTCCCTCGAATCTGCAGGGTATGGAAAAAGAAAGATGGGATTAGGAATAAAGGGCTCTGCAATGCAAAAAAGCCCAGGATTTATCACCTACATTGCTCCATCTCTTCAATTTGGGAAACTCCAAATGTAACAAACCCAAAGAAATCAAAGGTACTGCCCTGCTAGTCTCTTACCTCCTCCCCAATTTCTTTTTAAGTACCTTTTAGGTACCTTCACTCTGGCCCCTGCTGTCTCTTACCAAGTTGATGTCCTCAGGTGGGGCAACTTCTGGGGCTCCGTTGGTGGAAGGAGTGCTATAATCCAAGTCTTCCTTGTTAGCACAGCCACCCAGTGCCCACACCCGAGGTGCTTTTTTGCCCTTCTCCTTTGGAGCATCTGATTTTGTGGACTTGCTGCAAAGGGTTACAGCACAGAGGCTTATGGTGGAGAAGCAGGAAGGAAACATCCACCCAAGAGCCAGAGACAAGAACTTCCTTGCCCCCAGCATGGATAGCTAACAGTATTTATGGGAGAGGTTAGAACGCTCACCTGGACTTGTCCATACCCCTCCCGTGCTTCTGAAATAACTCCTCTCGCTTCCTGCGTATCAGCTCCTCTTTGGACAGTTCTACCCCGTTCTCAGGCCCTACTGACTTTTCTGCAGGGATGGCTTTGCTGGTAGACACAGGGCCATCAAAACCTGCTAGGAGAAAACTCAATGGAGAAAAAGGACCTGATTCCAACGAAAGAGACAGTGGGAAAGGCTCCCAAATCCTTAAAGGGGAAACGAGGAGCAGACATCTTGGGGATCACAAGGACTGGGGATGACAGAGGGTGGTGGCCATTTGAGCAAGAGCAGCAGGTAATGGCAAAGGGAAGGACCAAACCGCTTCAGTCCTTACTGCCACATTACCTTTTTACACCCCAGTATGTCCCAGGAGCTTGAAACCCACCTTCCTTCTTGGCCCCCTTGTTTTTTTTGTTATTCTTCCCTTTTTCCTTAGGCTTTTCACCCCGTGTCTCAATCATGGACCTGACAGGTTTCTTGGCCTTTTCAGAATCTTCAAATTTCTTCATGGTAGTGGGAGCACGGATCTTACTGCTCTCCTCTGCTTCACTACAGAGAAAGAGAATGATTAAAAGTCCAGAGAAAGGCCCCTCATACCAAGCAGACAATTTAGAACTGGGCAGCAAATTTAGAATCATCTTTCAATATACGACATACTACCCTTGAACCGCCCTCAGGAAGGGAGCTCATCAATTCACAGAAACTGATTTTGGAGAGGGGAGGCCTCTCACCGAAGGAGCCGCAGAAAGTCATTTTGGAAATCGAAAGTGCCATTCAATAGACTTAAAGCACTTTGCTGTTGGATCTCTGTGCGGTACTTGTCCCGAAACAGCCGGTGCACATCATCTATCAATTTGTCTACATACGTCAGTGTTAGGATCTTCTGAAAACCAACCTGTTCAGGGGAGAAACACAGCCACCAGATCTGCTTACATGCCAGCCCAGAAGAGCCATCTCAACCCAGGCCTCCAGAGACTGGCTCAGCCACCTGGCAGGTTTCCCTGCCCTGAGGTGCAGCCAAGCTCTCTGACTGGGCCCAGGAGCTTCTTCTCTTTACCCCTCACCCTCCTTGTCTTCTCAATTACTTCATCATATCACACCTTGTGCAATTAATCAGGGTTTTCTTAATAATCAGCACGATGTTGAGAATGTAGTTATTCCTCGAAGACACCCCCACTTACCACAAACACCAGCTCAAACTGGTTGTCCAGTTTATACTTGAGTGTAAGCGCCTCATGGGTGAAGGAGTTGGTGCCTCCTCTTTCCTGGAAAGAGAGTATGTTTCAGAGTTCTGACTACCCCCAGAAAATCCAGACTTGGGGCCCTCCACGATTATCTTTGGGAAAGCAGCAGACATTCTCCCAAAGTCAAACCTGTCCCAGGACAAGAGGATGCTAAGGCATTGCTCTCTTAACATTCCACCAGGGAGAAAAAGAGATACCAAGTTGTGGGGAGGCCGGCAAGAGGTAAGGGGGTGGGCGAGACACGTGGGAGCCAGAAGGGAAGTCGTCGTCATATAAACAGGTCTACCAGCAGCTGTACACTATTTACAGTCATTTGCAGAGAAGGCGTTTTCCCGTCCATTCTCTCAACTCAACCTTGGAAACAACGGAAAACCAAGCTGCCAGGGGCGAGTGTAGGGAACAATGGGAAGTCTCAGGAGGCGCCGAGACCCACTAGAGTCCCAGAAAGCGGAGGAGGGGGGGGGGGCGTCGCAAAGTTGCTGGACGGTGTGACAGGAGCGGGAGAAAGAAGTGGAGTCCCGACTACCAGCGGGCGGTCAGACTGAGGGGTGGACAGGATCGGAGCGAGGCGCGGGATCGGTCGAAGGGTACTACGAATTGGATGGGGTAACGAGCCCGGAGCTCTGACCCCGCGGGGGCGGTACCTGCAGCAGCACGGAACGAATCAACGCATTAACGGGCCCGGTGCAGGAGTCGCTCACGCCCTGGAAGCACCAGAGCACGAGTCCGCCCTTGGAGAAAATGGTGAAGAAGTCGAGCATGGCGACAGCGGGGAAAGAAGCCGGGCCGGCGCCGGGAACTGAGGCCGCGAATGCCGCGGCTTCCTGCTGCGCCAAGCGTGGGACACGTCACACCAACGGCCCCGGAAACCGACTCAGCCGCACTTCCGCTCCGAGCCGGGTTCGCTCCCTACCTCCGCCTGAAGGCGCACGGCACC
>PVJL010009438.1:0-57301 GCA_004026885.1 Lyroderma lyra
TGTGTGTCTGTGTGTATGTGTGTATGTGCTTGTTTGTGTGTGTGTGTGTATGTGTGTATGTGTGTATGTGTGTATGTGCTTGTTTGTATGTGTGTGTGTATGTGTGTCTGTGTGTCTGTGTGTATGTGCTTGTTTGTGTGTGTGTGTATGTGTGTCTGTGTCTGTGTGTATGTGCTTGTTTGTGTGTGTGCGTGTGTCTGGAAGGAAACAGTAAGCCAACAGTTATCCAAGGGAAGGTTGCCAAGTCCACAGAGTACTTACTTGTAGAGCATGTGTGACTTGACGTGTGGCTTTGTGACCGGTACGCGTGTGAGTCCTTGGCAATCGCTCTGTGATGTGGGCCCGCATCATTGCGCTGCTGGCCTGGGCCTGTGACCTGACCGGGCAGCACAGGATGGGTCTTGGAGCTCCCAAAAGGAGGTGGGTAGAACACACAGTTCAGGCCACCAGTGAGCCTGTGGCCCCACGATCCAAGACCCAGAGCTGGGAATGGCGAGGGGCCGAGGGACTATGGCTGTCCCCAGTGCAGTTCCTCATGGATCCTTTGCAGGAGGCTGAGCATCCAGCACCCCTCTGGCCCCTCCCCCAGCTTGCTGTTTCTGATCCTCCTCTCTCTGTGGCCCCGTGTTCGGGAGGACTGGGATGAGGGGTTCAGGGACAAGCCATGGCTGCTTCACGCCTGCCCTGCCCTCCAGCCCGAGGAGCTTACCAACGCACTGGAAATCAGCAACATCGTCTTCACCAGCCTCTTTGCCCTGGAGATGCTGCTGAAGCTGCTCGTCTACGGTCCCTTTGGCTATATCAAGAACCCCTACAACATCTTTGATGGCGTCATCGTTGTCATCAGGTATGACTGCCCCTTCACTGCCTCTTGCCTGAGGATTGCCCGTGGGGAGACTTGGGGCAAGAAGTCACACAGCTTGTTCCTCTGGGTTGAAGATGTGTGGAGTCAGGACCCACTGACCTGCAGGCCCTGCCACTTCCCCAGGCAGAAACTCTGTGGGCCCCCAAGCTCAACTCCACCTTCTCACTCAGCCCTTGCTCGAGAGGGACTTAGCCTCACATCTCCTTTGGCTGGGCCCCTCTGCAGTCTCCTCTCCAAACTTCTACTTGTCCTCGACCCCATGCAGACCGGTGGGTGAGGGCTGGGGAGTCGGCTTTGGAGAGGAACGGGCGGCGGTATGAGGCCCGGCCGGCTGTCCCTGCTTGCAGGGTGCTCGGAAACCATCTCAGACACGGGTAGCTTACTTTCAGGTTTCCAAGCCCTTGGGAGAATGCTCCATTGCCCCAGGCCTAGGGCCAGGAGAGCCGCTTTATTACCTGTGGGGATTGGCTTCAGATGCCATTAAAAGAGAACAAAATATGCCGTAACTTAATGCTGTCGCATTGGCTGAATTGAGGGAGAGGGCTGTCCACTGCCAGGTTATGATCTCTGGCCCGAGGAGGAGAGTGGAGAGGCTGGTGCTGTCACCCAGATCCCCGCCACCTCGGAGCCTCCGCCTGCCTGGAGCTCTGAGGGCCGGCCTGTGCACCACCGTCTCAGGCCTTGCTGGCCAGTCCAGGCCCCCAGAGGCTGCTGGCCCCTTGCACGGGGAGGGGCGGGCAGAGGGTGAGCACGCAGTGGGCTCAGGCTTGCCACCCCACCTTGCAGTGTGTGGGAAATCGTGGGCCAGCAAGGGGGCGGCCTGTCGGTGCTGCGGACCTTCCGCCTGATGCGGGTGCTGAAGCTGGTACGTTTCCTGCCGGCACTGCAGCGGCAGCTCGTGGTGCTCATGAAGACCATGGACAACGTGGCCACCTTCTGCATGCTGCTCATGCTCTTCATCTTCATCTTCAGGTGAGGGCGGGTGCCGGCTGGGAGAAGGGTCTCAGGGGCAGGGGGTGCTGGGCCCTGACCCCATGCCGTGGCACCTGCGACTCTAGCATCCTGGGCATGCATCTCTTCGGCTGCAAATTTGCATCTGAGCGAGATGGGGACACGCTGCCAGACCGGAAGAATTTTGACTCCCTGCTCTGGGCCATCGTCACCGTCTTTCAGGTGCAAGGGAAACAGGGCAGGGGGGGTGGGGGTGGTGAGGTGCCCCCTGGTCCAAGCCCTGACGCCCGTCCTCGGCCCACAGATTCTGACCCAGGAGGACTGGAACAAGGTTCTCTACAATGGCATGGCCTCCACGTCGTCCTGGGCTGCCCTGTATTTCATCGCCCTCATGACTTTTGGCAACTATGTGCTCTTTAATCTGCTCGTCGCCATTCTGGTGGAGGGCTTCCAGGCGGAGGTAACCCCCCTGCCAGAAACAGTCCGCTTCTAGGAGGGATTGGCTGCCTGGCTTGGACTTTGGTGGCCCTCTTCAGACTAGGTGGGACGACGGAGGGAGGGAAGCTCCTGCTCTCAGGCAGCCCCTCAGCACTTGGGAGACAGGGTGATCGTTAGGGGAAGGTCCCTGGGTCCCAGGTGAACTGCTGAGTGGGTTTCCCCATCCAAGTTGGCTAGACCTTTCCCCAGAGAGCTGGACAACTGTCAGCACATGGTGCAGCTGGATCCTTAAGAACAGGCGCCCTTGGGGACATCCAGAGGGGACACATCTGAGCCAGGGGGTGGGGGAAGCTTGTGTGCAAGTCATCTGAGCTCTGGCTGAGCTGATGAAGATGCCACCAGGGCCTGGGCAGGGCTGAGCTGCCCAGGGTGAGAAATGAGCTCAATTAGCTGCAGGCATGGCAGAGATGAGTGTCCTATTTCCAGCCTAGACTCCATCACCTTCGTCACAGGCAGCGTCATCAATAATATTGATTTACATTGATCCTGCCCTTGCCTTGCCAGGGCACAGCCTCTGCCTAAAGGGCTGAACCCCCTCCTCTCCCTCAGCTCTGCCCCTCTTCCCCCCGAGACCCAGCCCAGCACCTTGCACAGGGCAGGTTGACCCAACCTAGAAATGCTCCAGGTTGGGCGTGGAGAGAAGCTCTTGGTCCAGTTCTCTCCGGGTGACCCGGATGGAAACTCCCGCTGCGGTCTGGTCTATAAATACCCAGCACACGGTGGAAAAACAAAATTCTATTTTCTGCCTCTTTCCCAGCTTTGCGAGGGAGGGCTGTTCCCCGAAGGCCAGGCTGGGCTGGTGGGGTGCGGGGACATCTGTCCCGCACTGGCCTTTTCCCGCTGCTGTTGTAGTTCCGTAGTTACATTTCCCCCTGCTGGGTGACAGTGAGGGCAGCTGCGGAGGGGTTGAGCCCTGCGTTGGTGATGGCTGGACCTCTTGAAGGACGGAGGGACACTGGCACTCTCCCTGGGACAGGACACTTACTTGGGGGTTCCCTGAGACCTGATGGGTTAAGAGGTACAACCATGCTCCATAGAGACCCACCACTCTCAGCCACTGCTCTTGCTCTGTGGGGGGAAGAGCCAAGTGAAGACTTGGGTTCTTCATCCCCTTCCAAACCACAGGTCCTGACAGCCTTCTGGGAGGGAAATGGAAAACACCCCGAGCCTCTTCCCCTCCCCTCAACAGGCTGGTCAGCCGCCTCGCAGTCCTGGTGGTGCCTAGCCAGCCCCCTCCCCGCCACTGGCCCTTTCAGCAAACACCTTGTTAAATGCAGTGCCACCAAGCCGGCCTGGTTGCTAGGCAGCAGTGAAGTCTGTGTGTGGGAAAGAGCAGTGGGGCCTTCGGGCTGGCCTGGTCATTTTGGCCCTGCTGGCTGGGAGCCTGTGGCTGCCTCCATCTAAGGGGCCAGCCAGGACCTGGGGCCATACCCTCTTCAACTTTCAGAGTACAAGTGGCCATGGGGAGGGGCCTCATTCAGGGCATGATGTTTTGGGCCTGGGGTGGGATAGAGAAAGGATTTCAAGGTCAACACCCTTTCTGTAGGGGTGGGCAGCGGCATGGCCCTGAAGTGCTCATGGCCGGGGCTGGACCAGCTGCTTGGTGTCCTGCATGTGATGAGCCAACGGCTGGGGGGTGGGGGGTGGTCACTCCATGCTAGTGACTTGGACACCTCCCAGGGCACCTGCCATCTCCAGTACGGAAGAGTTTCAGGAGGGCCATGTCTGTGGCTCTGAGGGAGCCTCACGATCTGGCAGGAGAGGCTGGTTCTTGCTGTTGTGACAGTTGTGACAGCTCGAGGCCACCCCCCTCAGTGGAGGAAGTGGCTGCCCCCATTTTGTTGGGAGTCATCAGCAGGAGGCCTTAAGAGTGGCCTCCTGCTGGCCTTGCCGCCTTGCCGAAGAGGTAGAAAGAGGTGGCCCAGGAGACGGGGCTGGCTGGCTATTAATTTTCTGACTTGCAGGGGGGCAGCACCCTGAATCCCTGTATATTTATCATCTACACACTTAATTAAATGAACAGGCAGCAGGCCCTGTGTGGGGCCGTTAATTGCTATTAAACAACATCATAGCCTTCATCCCGGTATTACTTGTCACATCCCAGCCCAGTTGGAGCAGCTGGACCCGTTCTGATGGGGAAGGATGCAGGCAGAGCTTATGGGTGTTAGGAGGCCTGTTTCCGCTCTTGACCTTGTCTCCTCTCCACTCCTCTCACCCTCCCTGCCCATTCCCCAAGCCTGCTGCCTCCCAGCCAGGAAGGGGGAGTTGGAAACTTGGGTTTGAGGCCCCAGATGCACCTCTTCCTCTCCGTGTGACCTGGGCCATTTTGCAAACCTTGGGTGCCTCTAAGACGGTGCTGGCTATCCCTGCTTCCCGCCTTTCGAGGAAGCAAGCTAGTGTTCATGAAGCAGTTCTGTGGTGCCTGGCACGCCCCAGTGAATGGTAGCTGTTACTAGGATTATCTGGGCTTGATCTCCTTTCCTGCCCTTGTCCCCATCCTCCACCCTCACCCTCCAGATTCATTCTGGCCTGAGGGCCTGCAGTTGAATTCTGGAAGGCCGTTCTGTCCCCTTTCTTCTCCTCCCACCCCCGCGTCTTGTTTCCCCTGCTGTTGGGTTTGCATCCCTCCTTTTCTTCATCCTCTTTGGACACTGCTGATGTTTGAAAGCCTGAGCGCCTGTGACCAGCGCCCGTCCCCTGCCTCCCCCTCTCCCTGTAGGAAATCAGCAAACGGGAAGATGCGAGTGGACAGTTAAGCTGTATTCAGCTGCCTGTCGACTCCCAGGGGGTAGGTACGCGATCATGAGTCGGCATGCCTCCCTGTGCCCTGTGCCCCCCTCCACTCCGCCTCCGTGTCTCTGTGCTCGTGTTCACGCTCAGCTGCTGTGCAACCTGTGGTCGCCGTGGTAGTCATTGGTGTCGTGAGGCTGGCTTTGATTTTAAGTCCCTTCCCCCTTGAGGACATGGAGGGGAGGAGCCTCCTTGCCTCTTCCCCCATCAACCTGCAAAGGGCACATGCCCGTCCTGGACAGACTGGTGGATGGAGGGAGAAGGAAGGGACTTAGAATCCTCTGTATGCACGTGTGCGTGCCTACGCAGAAGGCCCCCAGGAGTCCCAGTCATCGGGTCTCAGTGGAGTTGGGATCCATGGCCATAAACTGTGCTCCCCCATCTCCCTCCCCTCCCTCTTGCCCTGAGCCCCTGTTGGAGACCCCACAAGCTTCCTCAGCTCAGGACAAGTCTTTGGAGGGGGTAGAGATGGCTTGTGCCAGAATGTGCCAGAATTTAAAATCCACTTCCAAGTCTCTGGCTCCTTGACCATCCAGGGGGTCCAGCAGGTATTAGGGGCATGATCCTCCTCTGGCCCCCACACGGAGCCTGTGTGCCCTGCTGTTTCCTGCACTGGCACCGGAATTCGGGGCAAAGTCAGGATTCCCGCAGGACCTCACAGTGCTGCACATCCCGAGCAGCCCCCTGGAGATCCCACTTGATAATTAAAGGCCTCGTTAGGGACGTAAACTGAGTTAATGAAAATGATCCCCTGAGATGCCAATTATGCAATATTTATGTCCTTATCAAAAGTAGCAATCAAGTATTTTTTAATAACTTCTAAGAGGAAGTGTGTAATTACTGGGGAACCTACTGACCTGCTAAGAAGGAAGGAAAAAAAACTGTCCCAGAGACAGGGAGAGAGGTAAAAATGGGGCCAGGGGAGGGCACAGGGCCTTGGGGAAGATGGAGGGAGAAGCAGAGGGACTGAAGTGGCATCCTTGGGCTGAGCCACTTTGTCTGGGGACTTTCAGTTTCCTTCTGGGGTCCCCGGGTCTGAGACTCGGGAGAGCAGCCCTGGAGGGAAAGCAGAGGGCACAAGTGGCCTTTGGAACTGAGCCTCTAGTATCCACTTGATTCAGGTCCTCAGCTCCCTCTGGCCTACACCACCCACCCACCCGCCTGTCCCCGCCTTCCCTCAGCCATTCTTGGAGCCAGTCCCAGCCAGGCTGGTTGTGCTGTGGGCTCTGAGGTTAGCAGTGACCTTCTCTGAGGTGTGGCTGGCGGGATGCAAGGCGCCCCGAGGAGCCCTGGGCCCCAAGCCTGGGTGGTCTGGTTTATGCCAGTGCATGTCTCGTGCCGTGGTTGCTGGTTCCCGTGGTCTGTATGTAGTGTGTGCGTGTGAAGACAGGAAGACCTCCGTCCCTCCCGCTGACCTCTGTCCAGCCAGGTCCCTAATGACCTGCTGCTCCCCCATCTTAGGGAGATGCCACCAAGTCCGAGTCCGAGCCTGATTTCTTCTCTCCCAGCCTGGATGGCGACGGGGACAGGAAGAAGCGCTTGGCCTGTGAGTATCTATCCCGGAGGTGTAGCCCCTGGCCCTGGGCCTGCCTTGAGTGCACTCAGGGTCTCCCTGTACCCCCGCCCCCCCCTTCCGCAGTGGTGTCCCTGGGAGAGCACCCGGAGCTGCGCAGGAGTTTGTTGCCACCTCTCATCATCCACACAGCGGCCACGCCCATGTCACTGCCCAAGAGCTCCAGCACCGGCTTGGCCGAGGCGCTGGGCCCTGCTTCCCGCCGCACCAGCAGCAGCGGGTCCGCCGAGCCAGGGGGGGCTCACGAGATGAAGTCACCGGTAGGGGTGCCTGTGGGTGCCCCCGATGGGAGATGTGAAGAGGTCAGGAGGGGAGAGAGGATGGAGATTGGTAGAAGACACCCCTGAGCCATGGGCTGGATGAGCCCCAGGGGGGCCTGTTAGGGCTGGCAGGGCAGGCAGGTGGAGGAGCCCTGGCCTCGGGTTCTAATCCTGCTTCTTCTGTGCCCTAACCGGGCGACTTGGGGCGAGACTCACCCTCTCAGCCTCTCCTATAAAGTGGGGGGTTCTTGCCTCCTTAATACTTCATCTTAATAATAGTAGTAAACCCCGTCCAGTCACTGATTCTGGGCCAGACGCCACTCCAGATATGGGTCGTAAGTGTTCTAGACACATTTAATCCTCACTGTGACCCTGTGAGGTAGGTACTGTTACTATCCCCACTTTACAAATGGGGACCTGTGTCTCAGGTGGCCGAAGTGATGTGTGGGAAGCTCCAAAGCAAGTGAGTGACAGAGCCAGCAGTTTCATCTAGGAGGCTGGTGCCAGGGCCCACACTGGGGCCAGTATTTTATAGTGCTGCTAGCTGGTGGTGATGGGACTTCTCTCACTAACTGAAGAGGAATAGGTGCTAGTGTCACATCTATTTTACAGATGAGGGACTGAGGTACAGAGAGGTTTAGTAATTTGCCCAAGGTCACACAGCTGATTGAAGGCAGCCAGGACCTGAATCCAGGCATCCGAGACCAGAGCTCCTGCTCATTATGCTTCTACACCTGATGTATTGCCAAGGAGGGTTTGCTAAGAGATGGGGTGCATGTGGGGGGGTACAGGGCTACATGGCCCTGGCTGAGACACCCCTCTCCTCTGCTCACCCCCCAGCCGAGTGCCCGTAGCTCTCCACATAGCCCTTGGAGTGCAGCAAGCAGCTGGACCAGCAGGCGCTCCAGCCGGAACAGCCTGGGCCGTGCCCCCAGCCTGAAGCGGAGGAGCCCGAGCGGGGAGCGGCGGTCCCTGCTGTCAGGCGAGGGCCAGGAGAGCCAGGATGAGGAAGAGAGCTCAGAGGAGGAGCGAGCCAGCCCAGCGGGCAGTGACCGTCGCCACAGGGGTCCCCTGGAGCGGGAAGCTAAGAGCTCCTTCGACCTGCCAGACACACTGCAGGTGCCCGGGTTACACCGCACTGCCAGTGGCCGCAGCTCCGCCTCTGAGCACCAAGACTGCAATGGCAAGTCGGCCTCGGGGCGCCTGGCCCGGGCCCTGCCGCCCGACGAACCCCCACTGGATGGGGATGATGGCGATGACGAGGGCAACCTGGTGAGGCCCGTGCGCACATTGACCTTGCGCGAGGGGAGCTGTGCCGGGCCTGGAGAGGGCTGGGCAACCCATCCCAGTTCTATAGCATTCACGTAGTTACCACCATGCCCAAGGGATCTCACGGGTCCTGGCCCTGGAGGTCGAGCTCCCTCTACCCACCCTGTTTAACCCCATGTCCTTGTCATGCTTGGGGCTGCGGCTCTGCGGGCCTTAGTGGATATGAATGGGTTTGGGCAGATGGGTATGAATCTTTCATGGCTCTCCCCCTGTGACTCAGAAAGACCCATCACTCATCTCTCCAAACTGATGCCCTTTCCTGTCCCCCTCTCCCATCTCAACCTCATCCCAGCCTTGACTTCACACTCGTCCTTACCTATTAGCCCTCCCCCCAGCCCTCTCCCCGCTTGCCCCTGGGATGGGGCCCAGGGACTTGGGACCTCCAGGTTAGCACGTGAGGAGAAGGGACCAGTGTCCCCTCATCCCAGGTGTGTCTTTGAACAGACAGCTGCGATGGGTACAATGTTTGATAATTGATGTGTCTCTCAAGCCCAGCGGGAAGGGGAGGAAGGAGGCCAGGAGGGGGCTGGGCAGGAGGTAGAGATGCGGAAAGAGTGGAGAGCTTGGGGGAGGGGGAGGCGGGGGCGAGGGAGGAGCAGGAGGGGAAAGGACGTGCAGGATGCTCTGCTCAGGGGACAAGAGGGGGCCTGGAGGGACGTGGGACGTGGGAAGGTGGTTTTTAGGAATACAGGAGGAGAAGCAGGGAAGAGGGCCAGGAGAGGGCAGAGCAGGAGTGAGGGCCGTGGAGCTGCTGGGAAAGAGTGAGGGCTTGGGGAACCTGGGGGCCCGGCCCCACTCACGGCCGTGCCGATCCTTCCACAGAGCAAAGGCCAACGGATGAGAGCTTGGATCCGGGCCCGGCTCCCGGCCTGCTGCCGCGAGCGAGACTCCTGGTCTGCCTACATCTTCCCTCCTCAGTCACGGTAAGCTGGGGCCCGTGACCTGTGCCCCAAGCCCTCCTTCTCGGGGGAAATGATCGCGTGATGCCGATTCTAGAAGTGTCCCCTGATGTGGGGGTGTGTGAGAGAGGGGCCTCAGGCTGGGAGGGCCCAGGAGCGGGAGGAGCCACGGGACAGGGACGAGGCCTCTCACTGCTGCCCTGCCTGCCTCCCACTCAGCCTTGGCCTCTGTCCCGGAGCAGGTTTCGCCTCCTGTGTCACCGGATCATCACGCACAAGATGTTCGACCACGTGGTCCTCGTCATCATTTTCCTCAACTGCATCACCATCGCCATGGAGCGCCCCAAGATCGACCCGCACAGTGCTGTGAGTCCCTGGGACAAAACACGGCGGCTGTTGAGTGGCTGCTCGGTGCCAGGCCCCTCCCGGGCTAGCAAGCAGGGTGGGCAACCAGGCCCAGGGAGACATGGAGGGAGGGAGCCCGGACGCTCCCTTAGGTCTCCCTGACTCCCACCTTCGCAACGGGCACCCCGAGATGCCTCCCGTGTCCTCCTGCCTCTGTCTCCCTTCCGTGACACGCCAGCCCAGCTGGGGGAGTGGGCCCTGCTCCTTACCTGGGTGAAAAGTGAGCTCCATCGCACCCTGGCTATTTGCAGACGGCGTGTTCTCGTGAGCCAGAGACTTGTGAGGCCCCTGTGTGAGTCGGTGAGTGTCGGGATGATGTGATCAGCGAGACTGGCCCTGGCTGGGCAGTGCAGTCGTGCTTCCCCTGCTCCTGGCAGAGGGTCTCCGTTTCACCCATGACCCAAGTCCTGATGGCTGAGATGCCTGGCCCAGCCTGCCCCATGGGCAAGGCACAGGGGAGAGGGAAGCTGCCCTGGCTCCTCTTGGTCCTGCCAGGTCACAAACAAGTAGGTTTTCTGGGGCGTTAGGGGGAACGTTGGTCACTTCTGCTTGGCCTATCAGTCCTTCTCAGAAGGAGAGGAGAGGCCAGAGGCCTGAATGTCTGGACATGCTTCCAGGAGCCCAACCTCTCCGGGAGGGACCCAGCTTTTCTGGGAACTCTCTGTCCCCAGGTTGGCATTGTAGCCCCTCCCCCTGACAATGATTCTGGTCCAAAGAGGGTGGGTGGGGGTGGCTCTTGCCTGTCATGACACTTGCACCACTTGCTTGGAGGTGCCCCCCTTCCCCCACTACCTCCACACCATTGTGCAGAATTCAGTGCTGTTGGGGCTTCTGGTTTCTGTTAGGGTAGGCTCCAGCCAGGCCAGGGGGGATGGAGGGAGCCCCGAGGGCCGGAAGGGCCGGCCCAGGAAGACGTGGGTGAAGGAGCATTGCACTAGGGACCCCTACTCCTAAGCCTGTGTGGGCTGGAACAAGGGCAGCTGGTCACACTGGCCTCCTGCCCAAAGTCCTGCCACAGAGCTCTCTGCCACTGTCACCATGTCTCTCGCCCCATCTTTCCACTCAGCTCCTCCGCCTCACTGTCGTGAGCCTGCTTCTCTCCTGGTTCTCTATTTCTCACTCTCTCTGATATTCACTCTCTGCCTGCTGCCTCTCCCGCTCTCTCTACCCCTCTCTTGCCCACCCACCGATGGAATCAGCCCATGGATAGTAGGGGACTGGGCCGCCTTCTTTCCTTTGCTGCCCAAGTCTATGCCCAGCACAAATACTGTGCCTGGGGATGCACAAGCAGGCCCCCAGCTTGCCCTGCGGCTCCATTTCTGGGGCACACAGCAAGAAAGCAAGTCCATGGAGCAGGGAGGAGAGTAGAATGGGGAGGTCAGAGATCAAGTTAAATCCTGCCCCAGTTTTAAGAAAGAAATTGGGATAGGGCCTGAAACGTGGGGCTCAGATGACAGCACTGCAGTGGGATTGTTTCCCCATTCAGGACACTCCGGGGAGTGTTGGAGGGAGTTCTGTTCAGGGCAGGGGTGCAAGTGGTCAGGGGGCCTGGCACTGGCCGTGTGTGCGTGTGCGTGTGCATGCGTGCATGTGTGTGTGTGTGTGTGTGTGTGTGTGTGTGTGTGGACCGGGAGAGGAGACTGTCTGCCTGCCTTGTTGGGGAAGGGAGGGGAGGGGTCGTTTTTCTAAGTCCAATGTTGGAAGCCGTTCCTGGCTTCTGTATGCAGAGCAGACCTGGCCCAAGGACGGGGGGCCCTGGTGGGCAACACCTGCCTGCTCTCTCTTGCAGGAACGCATCTTCCTGACCCTCTCTAATTATGTCTTCACCGCTGTCTTTCTGGCAGAGATGACCGTGAAGGTGATGGGGGTGTCGGCGTTGGTTTGGGGCTGTCTGGTTCCCTGTGAGGGTGGAAGATGGGCTACAAGTGGAGGGCAAGGCTGGGATCCGCAGGGAGGTGGTGGTGACAGTGATGCAACGGGCGTTCCCAGGTGGTGGCACTGGGCTGGTGCTTTGGAGAGCAGGCCTACCTGCGCAGCAGCTGGAATGTGCTGGACGGGCTGCTGGTGCTCATCTCCATCATCGACATCCTGGTGTCCATGGTCTCCGACAGTGGCACCAAGATCCTCGGCATGCTAAGGGTGCTGCGGCTGTTGCGGACCCTGCGCCCGCTCAGGTGAGCCCTAGCCAGGTGTCCTCCTCAGGGATACCCTCAACAACCAGCTCCCCACAATGGAGCGAGAGCCCTACCTGCCCCCTGCTTCCTGTGACCCCCACAGGGAGCCCCGTCATCACGCAGCTTGAACTATGGGCCTAGGAGGTTCTGTCCTTGGACATCCCCCTCCCCCCACACCCCCACCTCACCGCCAGTGACACTCCCGCCATGACATGCTGCACAGGGCTACTGTGCCCCTAGCCTTGTGTAGGACACGATTCAAGGGGCCATAGGCAGGGCCCCATAACCTTCAGCTAAAGCTGTCTCATGGGTGGTACCCTCAGGAGTGACACTTGCTCCCCCCAGTGAGGTAATAGACCCCTTTCTCTGCTCTCCTCACCTCCATGCCCCTCACGAGATCGAGCAGAGAACCCTCCCCAATGAGGCAATCACCCCACATCCCCACCCTAGAGCCAGAACTTTCCATGGATGAGCATGTGGATGGGGACAATAACGTCTGACTAGTGATGCTTCCTTAGCTATGACAATCACCCCCGTCCCTTACCCTCCCTGCCTGACCCCTACATACTCCCCACAAGTGTATCTCCCTCCCCTTACAACACACTGCCATTCTGCATCCCTTGGGAACACCTCCCTTGAGTTGAGTTCCCACCCAGCCCCACCAGGTAATCCTTTGACATCCTGGGAGTGGAAGTAAGGGTGGAGGTGAGGGTGTCTCCTTCCTGTTTTGAGAGGTCATGGGTGGGAATCCTGGTGGCAGGGGTCCCTGGACAAGAGAACTGCTCTGCGTAGCCAGTCCAGAAAGCCAACCTCTTCCCTTAGCCACAGCCCAAGCCTGGGACCATTGAGCCAAGACTGGGGGGCATGGACAAGGGAGTGTCCGAGCTAGGGGAACCCCTCTTATCTGCCTCTCTCCCCAGGGTAATCAGCAGGGCGCAGGGCCTGAAGCTGGTGGTGGAAACGCTGATGTCCTCCCTGAAGCCCATCGGCAACATCGTGGTCATCTGCTGTGCTTTCTTCATCATTTTTGGGATCCTGGGGGTGCAGGTTTGTGAGGGTCTGGGGGCAGCTGTCGGTGGAAGCCTGAGGAGTGGCCTTCGTCTTGGCCACTTGATGCTGAGGCCCAAGCTGCCGCCGCCTTTATTCCAGAAAAATAAACAGGGACATTTCCCTCGAGACCTTATGCCTCAGGCCCCTTTGCCTCCTGGGCATTTTGCTAAAAACTGGGAGCCTGGAACAGGACCCCTCAGGGCACAAGCACCTCGGAGAGGCTTCTGACCTGTGACAGCTGCAGGCTGCTGTCCCACCCGCTTCACACACTGCACTTTGGAGTGCAGACGCTGGCCCTGACCCCCAGTCTGCTCCGGGATCCCCGCCCTGCCTTCCCTGCTTGAGCGGCGTGGGCTGCAGGCCAGGCCCGGGGATCCAGGCCCCAGACAGCTGGGCCAGGTTAGCGGCATGCTGGCAGGCAGGCGGGTGCAGACCCCAGACGAGGCAGGAAGTGGGGGCTGCAGGGGAAACTTGGCCCCTGGCCCAGGGAGGGACCTTGGTGTTGGAGGAAAAAGAACAGGAGCTGCTTGCAGCATTCAGCAGGCGCCTCTGGGAGCCCCTCCAGCTCCATCTTCTCGAGCCCCTGGCTCCGGCCTTTCAGCTGCAGGGTAAACAACTGGCAGTTGGGACAGCAGGGGTGCTTCTAGGTGGCCACCCCATCTCCCTTGCTTCCTTTGACTTCCTGGGGTGTCTTCCCTGCCCTGGGGAAGGGATGGGGGCTGTTCCTAGTTTCCTGGAAGTCTCTAGCCCCAGGGACCCGACTGGGGTACAGTTGCCAAGGCTGCGTGGTGCCCCTACCCCTGGCCTGCTTGGGTGACTAGAAGGCAGCACTGGGTTCTCCCAGTGGATTTAGGTCTGTCTGGAGCAGCTGCCCAGGCACCTTAGTCTCCCATCCTTCAAATCCCTTCCCCACACAGTCGTAGCCTGGTCTGTTCTGGATGGAGGGTGAGCTTTCTAGTCGCACAGACCTGGGTTCGAGCCTCCGTTCTGCCACCTACTGGTCAGATGACCTTAGTGAGTGAATTTACTTCTCTGAGCCTCAGTTTTTCTCATCCATAAAGTGGGTTCAATAATACTTAACCCGCCCCCACCATTAAACCAGATCACCTGGCCCCTCCCGCAGAGAGTCTGCTTCAGTGGGTCTGGGGTGGGCCCTAGAATTTGCATTTCTAGCACATTCCCAGATGATGCTGATGCTGGCCTAGGGACCCCACTTAGGAACCACTGGGCTAGCCCTTTGTAGAAAACAAATGACTGTTCCCTTCCTTCCACCCTTTTGCAGTACCTGCCCATGACCTTTTCTCCTCTCTCTAGGGTTCTGCTCCAAGGAGCCCAGAAAACAGGGTGCCCTCAGGGGAGGTTCCCTAACTTGACTGACCCCAGAGCTGAGCACCCCGCCCTCAGCCAGGGGTGCCAAGAGCTCTTAGGCCCCAGGGCTGCTCTGGGGGTGGGGGGGGGGGGAGTTCTGGGACCCCTGGGTCACAGCTCACTTCTCTCTATCTCCGGTCCCTATGTGTCTAGCTCTTCAAAGGGAAGTTCTTCGTGTGCCAGGGCGAGGACACCAGGAACATCACTAACAAATCTGACTGTGCCGAGGCCAGTTACCGCTGGGTCCGGCACAAGTACAACTTCGACAACCTTGGCCAGGTGAGCCCCAGGCTCCAAGGTGAGGGTGGGAGCGGTGGCAGGAGTCTGGAGAAGACAGAGGTCTGTGCCTAATGATGCCAGGGCCTCAGTTTCATCAGCTGGTGAATGGGTCCTAATGGTATCTCCTTGGAGGCCGTAGGAAGGCTGTGGTGACGTGATGTTTGCTTAGCGTGGTACCAGGTGCAGGTACACTGTTAAGATGATTCCCTTTCTCACTCCACATTCACAGAAACAGAGAGGCGTAGGCAATGGAGTAGTTCACTCAGTTTTGCTGGTGTTTCCTTGACCGAACCTTGTTAGGGTTTCGGGGTTTCAGAGGATCTGACCATTTCCCACGGCTCCTCTGGCTTCATTCCCACCGTGGAGCCCTGGGACAGAGCGCTCTCCTGGGGCCTGGAATGTGATTCCAGCCTCACCTCTGAAGGGCTGGGGTCCCTTGAGCTGCTGCCGGGAGGTGCTTTGAGGACAGGTGGTGGGTGGTTTGGCCACACATCCTAGATTTCAGATGGTCTCTCCTCCTCCTCCCCCCCCTAGGCTCTGATGTCTCTGTTCGTGCTGGCCTCCAAAGACGGCTGGGTGGACATCATGTACGATGGGCTGGATGCCGTGGGTGTGGACCAGCAGGTAGGGCTCAGGTCACTCAGTATGGGCCAACTCCAAGCATGATGAGTACATCACTAGATAGAGGACGAGGCAGGTTGGCAAAATGCCATTAAGGGGACATCACCTCTCACAGGAGAGGCTATGCGGGTAGCCGGAGGACCAAATCCTGGCATGTCTCCCAGGCTCACGCCATGTTTAAATTTTTCTTGGAATTAGCAGTGAACATTTTAAAAGTGGCACATTGCACATCCAAAGATCTGGGAACGCTGGGCTTGCATTCCCTCAGGGCAGGAGTCAGCAAGAACAAAGAAGCAGTTGGTCCTTTCGGATAGAGCCACGCTTCACTTTGCCGCAGTCCCCAACTCTCCCTGCTGCCTACCACCAAACACGCGTGGTTCATTTACGTCACCTGCTGGGTCCCCATTGCGACATGCAGTTTGTGGGCCCTGTCTTAAATGAGCCCAGACTAGGGGGCAGGACCCGAGACAGTCCCCCTCAGGCTGACGGCTCCTCCTGTCCTTCCTGCTCCCTGCCAGCCCATCATGAACCACAACCCCTGGATGCTGCTGTACTTCATCTCGTTCCTGCTCATTGTGGCCTTCTTTGTCCTGAACATGTTTGTGGGCGTGGTGGTGGAGAACTTCCACAAGTGTCGGCAGCACCAGGAGGAGGAGGAGGCCCGGCGGCGGGAGGAGAAGCGTCTTCGAAGACTGGAGAAAAAGAGAAGGAGTAAGGAGAAGCAGATGGCTGGTCGGTAGTCTTTCCACATCTCTCTCAGTCGTGCTTGACTTGGGCCTTGCGACTGTACGGGGCCAGGGACTGGGGCTGGGGGCAGGGACAAGACGGTCCCACCCCCTTCCTCACCTCCTTCCCCCTAAGAGCATGTCAGCCTTTAGAGCCCGCATGAAGGAGACCAGCTCAGCCCCGTGGAGGAGGGAGAGCTCCCCCCACCCTGCGGGGCTCTCCTGGTCTCGGCATCATACTCCCCAGATGATTCCAGGTGGGAGTTATGCACAGCCTCTCCCAGCTCGACTCTCAGAGGAGCCTCATGGGATGAGAATCCTGGTCCACTGCCCCGAGCCGGTATCCAGAGACCCAGGGATTGGCCCAGGTGCCAGCCTTGCCCGCCCCACAGTTGGCGAGCAAGCATCTTGACCCTGCGCCTGCCTCATGTCAGTAGCTGCTGAGCAAGACCTCAGCAGAGGCCTCAAATGGACAGCAGTGTGAGAGGACCCCAGACCCCCTCTCCCTCCCTATCTCTAGCGAAACTCCCTGGATTCCTGATGGTCATTTTTTGGCCAAGCTATTAAAAAGAAAAGTCTGCCCCTGGCTCAGAGAAGGTCTGAGGTCACAGGAACTCTAAGCACATGGCTCTCTGGCCTTAGAGCCTTCAGCCCCCTGACCCGTGATCTCCAACATCTTTGGGCATTGGCTGGGTGAGGCCCCCAGCCCAGCCCTCTCCATGCTCTTCTGCCATGGGTGGGCTGAGGCTCAGCGACACGACACACAGATTATAGGAAGAATGTAAGAGAAGTGGCAGGTGCAGGAGCCCCGGTTTCTCGGTGTCTCCAGGTGTGTCTGCACCTGCCTCTGCCTTCGGGGCTCCTGCCTGTCTGTCTCGTTCTCCACGACTCTCTTTTTCCGTCCCTGCCCACGTTTCTCTAAGTCTTTATGTGTGGGTTTCTCGAAGCCATTGTGTGTCTGTCTCTGTTTGGTCTGCGGGTTTCCTTTCCTCTCTCCACCTTTTCACAAACCGTCTTCCTCACGCCGGTAAGATGTGTGCAGTGCTCTGAGTTTTCTCTTTGGTCTGTTGACATGTGAGTACCACCCAATGGGTTAGGGGCTGCATTGTCCCCTCCCTCCCCTCTGCCCCTGGCTCTAGCTCCTGCTGCCTGTGAGGGGCACCTGGGGAGAGAGTGTGGGAGTAGGTGAGGGTGGGACAGAGCCAATGTGTCCCAGGAGAGGCGGGGACTGCTCCAGGCAGGTGTTGAGGGGATACTGGCCTCTGGGCAGCAACGAGTAGTACAGTTGTCCACGTCCTGCATCCTCAGTGCCTGTGCCCCAGGCATCCTGCTCAGCTCCGGGGTAGGGGCCCCATCTCTGCTCTCCCTGTGGACGTCTGAGGCTGAGCAGGCACACTACCCCCAGCAGCCATGCTCCTACCCCTGCTCCACCCACTCTCCCCTCCTTGCAGCCTGCCATCCCTGCAGGGCATCTGCAGGTGGAGTTCTTTTGGCAGGAGGTGCTTGTGGCCCTGCCTGATCAGCTGGCTCCCCTCCTGGGGTCTGCAGCCGTCTCAGGCGTTGCTGAGGCCGCAGCGTGGGTAGGAGCGGACATCTGTTCAGATGACAGGATGCCTGCTCCTCCCTGTGCCTCCGAATTCCTGTCCCAATGACCCTAACGAGTTGTCTGAGTTGCTTGTCTTCCTCAAGTACCGTGTGCCCTGGAGTTTGGAGCTGGACACTCAGGACCAGCCACCCATGCTCAGCGCACCCCATTCACAGGCAGAATGAGGGTTGGAGCCAAGGGGGAGCAAGCTGCTGAGGAGGCCCTGCCCAGCCCACCTGGTCCTGCCAGTGACCAATGTCGTGTTTCGTTCTTTTAGATCTAATGCTGGACGATGTAATTGCTTCCGGCAGCTCAGCCAGCGCGGCGCCAGGTACTGCGTCTGGGGTTGTGGGTTCCAGGGCGCGGCCCGGGGGCGGTCAGGCCCTGCCTGCCCCCAGGCCCGCCTCATGCGTGCGGGGGACATGCTCTCTGCTCCCTCTCCATGGCTCGTTGATTCTATGAGGGGCGAGGGGGTGACAGTCCCTGAGTGCTGGGCTCTGTGCCATCCCATAGACTTGTGCTCTGCTGGACGGGAGGCGAGAGCCTCAGCACCCCTCTCCTTCGGACATCTCTTGCACACCTTCTCGGACACCTTCTCATCCAAGTCTTCCAAGGCCTGAGCTCCCCAGCCCCCTGCTGCCTGTCCCCATCCTTGCTCCTCTTCCCAGGTCACAGCGTTTGATTATGAGAGCGGCGATCCTCCCCTGCCTCCTTTGTCTGAAGGGGAGACTTTGATCCAAGTGAGCAGGACGAGAGGAACAGAGAGGGGAAGGGTTTGTTTTAAAAATGTAATGATGAATAATTGAATGGACTCATTAATAGTCAAGTAATCTCAGTGGCCACGTCATCGCTGCAAACGGCAGGAATTGGGAATCAAAGGCTTGAGTTAGCCCTAGCTTCTTCCCAAAACCAAAGATTTGGGAGTGAGTCGGGCCCTTCCCTTCCAGAGCCCTGCCTCTGGGAAGGCCCTGCCGGTCCTGCTCGCCCCTGGTCCTCCCCCTGCCCCCCGCCTCCCCACAGGGCCCCCACATGGAGGTGCTGGGAGTCCGAGGCTGTGGGACCTCATGCAGCCTCTGATGTCACCACCCAGTGGTTCCCAACCTGTTCATCCCCAAGGGCCCCCCCCTTATCATCTCCGACAAACCCCACATTTTAAAAGATTGTCTTTGAAGTTCAGAGCTTTTCAATAATGACTTTGTTTCACTGTTCTTACTAATCAAAGGCACGTATAATTGCTAATCAGAGCTTATGAGTATAGAAGGTTTCACACTGAAAGATGGCCAAAAAAAATAAAATAAAATAAAAGGGGGGAGAGAGACCATTTTGCCATTAAATTTGTCTGTGGGGTCTTAACAAAGGCATGTGTATATTTCTTTTAAGCTTTAGAAATATTGAGAAGAACGTAAGGACCCCCATGTGGCTGGCTGCCTTTTCAGGCTTCTGAGGGCTTGGGACGTCAGGCTGGGGACCACTGGGCTGTGCCTTTGTCTGCTGTTCTGTACTCCCCCAGAAGCCAGATTCCGGCAGACGCTGCCCCATGGGTGTTGGGCTGTCTGATCTGTGGGGGCTCAGGGACCCACCCAAAGGAGACTCCCTGAGCCACCACTGGAGAGGTCCTCCCTGAGGCTGTAAAGTGGATTGATGTCTGTTGTCCCGGTTGCCGAGCCCCATTGAGGGACCGTCTCCCTGGGGTTCAGGCATCTCCAGCGGGTTTGTGTCTGGATTGCCTGGGTCCTTGTCTCTGTGTCGGGCTGTATTACAGACTCCAGATATGTTGGGCATGAGGAGTGAGTAGGTGGGAGGAAGTGGCCTTCAGCTTTTCCCTGTGGTCTGTAGACTGAGGTGGCCACACATACACACTCAGGCCCAAACACCACCCTAGCCTAAGGCTGGCCTACAGCTTTTCCTCCAAGAACCAACACCTGCAGACTCTCATGGCCCCCAAGAACTCCTGACAAGCCCACTTGATACTAAACGCTCTTGTTACTCACACTGCACCCCCATTCTGGGGACACTCTGCCTTGCTCCTGATGGCACATGCAGGTATGTGCACTAATTACAAAAGTGTGTCTAACCTTTCCAGCTGGAAATGAACACTCAGAGACCCCAAAGCGGAGCTCGGATCATCCCATGCCCCTATTTCCCAGACCTGGGGTTCTGCGTGGTCTATACCAGAGCTTTTCAAACCTGAGCGTGAGTGAGCATTACCCACAGAACATACTAAAACACAGATTCCTGACCCCTGCCGGAAATACTCCTGGCCTGCTCTAGGGTAGGAGGTGAGCATTTGCATTTCCAATCAGCTCCCAGGGGCTGGCAGTGCTAAGTGCACTGGCCTATCCAACAGTGTTATGGGGATGAAGTCACACCCCCTAGTCTGGGCTGCTGGAATCAAACATGCACCACACCTCCCACGCCCACCTGGTGCTGCACCCAGCCGGAGGCGGGGCTGCCAGGCCCTGGGGAGAGGACAGAAGGAAAAGGCTTTGGTTGTCAAGGGAATGGACCTGACCTGGACACCTGGGTCCAGCCCCAATGATCAGGTCGGTCCCAAGTGACCACTCAGCCTCTGGCACCAGCTCTACTCCCACAGCCACCTTTGACACCTGCCTCCACTCACCCTCTCTCCTTCCACTGGGACCCAGTGATCAGGCCTGACCACCAAAGTGACCTCTGCTGTGGGGGCCTATGTCCCCGCCTTTTCCCTACTGCCTACCACTCTCCTTTGTAAACCCTCTGCCCTGTGCCTTAGGTTCCCGGTGACCCCTACTAACTGTGCCTGCTGCCTTCACTCACAGCCTCACACCCTTCCTGCGCCTCTCCTCTGCTCCTGCCCCTGACTGGGGACTGGGCAGTCCTGGGGTGCCCTCCTCCCCACCGTCTGACTCTGGTATTTTCTCTGCCTGAGGCAGCTCATCCTGGTGGGAGGCAGGGAGGTGGGGCTCAAGCTGGGAGTTTGGGTCCTGGCTCGGTCACCGTCTTGCAGTACGTGAACGACTTGCATTTCGCTGGCCTCATTCTCTCCCTCTGTAACCTAAAAGGGTTGGCCAAGGAGGTGCTGATCACATTGGCCCCGGCACACTTTGAATCTAAGCTTCCATAGGGCATTTCCAGCAGGCTTGGCACCTGCTGGTCTGGGGTGGGGGTGAGTTTGGAGGGGTATTTGTGCAGACCTCAGGGGCCTGGGACTGGACCTGTCGCTGTGAGCAGTTGTCCTGCCTCAGTTGCCTGTCCCCATCCTCTCTTTGGGCCACTTGGAGGAGGGACCTTCTCCTTGGCCAGAAGGCAGAGGTGGCGGTGGAGGCTTAATCGGGCCTGGGGCTGCCTATACAGTCAGACTGGGGTGAGATGGGAGAGAGGGAAACTCTCCCAACCTCTCCTCTGCATTGTCTCAGCTAATAATGTGGCTAATAAGAAGCCGCTTGTCCTAACCTAATTGTATTCAAACATTTTAGTTAATTCTCCATTCATATTTTAGCATAATGGGATCGGGTGCTCTCGGCACTTATGGAGATTAATGCAGAGAAAGAGTTCCAGCTGCTAAGGCAATGCAGGGCGACTAGCGCCCTCTGGTTCTGGGTACTGAAGGAAGAGAGGCCCGTTCGCCCAGTCCACCCTCCACAATCGCCCTGTGGATGACCCGAGGCCTCACGTCGTCTCCTGTCCCTGGCCTCTCCACCTCCACCCTCCCAGGGGTCAGGAGGGGCCCCTGAGCCAACAAAGCCAAAGTGGGCAGGCCCATGTTTGGAAACAAAAAGATGGTCTAATGCACCTTGTGGTGAGCCAGAACATTCTGGACCTGCTGCCTCTTGGTTATCCACACCTCAAGGCTGATGCTGGAGCGTGGCGTCTGGGCGAGGCTTGAACATGTAGCTCTTGGGTGCTCTTCTTCCTTCGGCCTTTGCGGGGAGGCCTACTCTGCCTCAGTTTACCTCTCTGTTAAATAGTCCCTTGCATGGGAAAGGACAGTTACATCGGAGCTGGCCTGGACCCAAAGCTTCCTGCTGCCCCTGAGCCAGCCACACCTGGCACAGGCCTCAGAGGCTGCAGGCTTCGCTAGCTGGCTTTCGCCCTAGACTTCCTGAGGGGGAAGGGCTGTCTGGGACCTGAGGCTGCCCCAAGCCTCCCATAGGGAGCCTTTCTTTCTTTGTGGCTGCCTCGGACACCAATCTGTCAACCACCCCCAGATGACATGTATGCCCAACTTGGCCTGGCCTTTCCTCAACACCCAGAGGAGAGGCCCCCTGTAATCTCCTGTCCCCAGATTCATTCTGCCGGCTTAGCAGGCCAACCTTCTGGCACCATGATTTTTATAACTAAGTGCTTCACTAATTACAAGAGAAATATTATGCCTCTGACAGATCTCAGACAGTGCTTCCAGCCCAGCCTGTAGTCTAATGCTGCCCTGACATCCAGGAGCAGGCTGGGCATTGCCTCATTAGAAACTGGGTGAGTCCTTCAAGTGGGGCCCTCCCACATGAGTCTGGGACAGAGCAGAGCCCTGTGACCTCCCCTCTGCCCTCCCCCACATGAGGGTGCAGGAGGCCCAGGCCCTGTCCCTTCACCCCCGCCCCCAGAGGCCAGTGCAGCCAGCCAAGAAGATGTCCAATTTCCAATCTCCGGTTTTATCTCCAAATCCCAGCTCTGTGTAATCTCCTGCACTCCCCTCGAGGGCTGAGCTTGGTGAGAGAGCAAGAGCCTTTGCCGCTCTGTTGACGGAGCTTCCTCTGAGCCTGATAAGACCGGTGGTTTTTCATCCCTATTGATCTGATCTCACTGCGGAACACCGAGTCGAGGGTGTTAGGAGGGGCTGGTGGATTTTGGAAGCTGCCTCAGGGCGGGGGCTCACCTGGAGTCTAATGTGGGTGGGGAGCTCTGCATGTCCCATCCCCTTCTGCATCCAACTGTAGCCAGTAGAACAGATGCTTTGGAGGGGTGACATCCAGAGAGCTCCCCATGCCCCCCAATAAAGGAAGTATGTGGAGGGCGAGGGGGCTCCTGACACTGGAATGTTTCAGCTGGGGGCGGGTAAGTGGCTGGTGGCTGTGAGGGACTGTGGGGGGAGGGGACATAGTGGGCAGGACCCAATGGCTGCTCTGCTCTCCTCTCCACCCCACCAGAAGCCCAGTGCAAACCTTACTACTCGGATTACTCCCGCTTCCGGCTCCTTGTCCACCACTTGTGTACCAGCCACTACCTGGATCTCTTCATCACGGGTGTCATTGGGCTGAACGTGGTCACCATGGCCATGGAGCACTACCAGCAGCCCCAGGTAGGAGTGAGTGACCAGCCGTCTGGGCCCTGCCCCCAACTGTGGGACCACAGCATGTGAAATGAAGCTAACCCAGCCTGGCCTGGGCACTCTGCAGGGGTTCCTCTTGTACCCCTTGCAGCAACCCTTGGAGGTGGGTCTCATCTTGGATTCACAGATGAGGACGCTGAGGCTCAGAGAGGTAGCTGACTTGACCAAGTTCACACAGCTAGGAGGTAGAGCACCTGGTTTCCTCATCTAGCAAATATTTATTGAGTGCCTACTCTGTCCTCGGTGCTAGACCTTGGATGGTAAAGAAGGCAGACTAGTGGAGTTTAGATTGTGGTGAATGTCCAGCTCCAGAACTCGCCACCGGTCTTGCCGCTTCTCAAGTCAGCTCCGTCGGCTGCCCTCAGGCCTCAGTTTCCTCATCGGTAAGATAGAGATGTTGAATTGCTCATGCACAAGGCCCCTCTCAGTTCCTGCATCCTGTGCCTTCTAGCACATTTTCACGTGGCCTCCTCCTCCTCCCTGTAGGACAGAGATCCTTCAGCACAAAGTTCGGGTCATGCACGTGAATGAGGACCCTGCTCTATACTAGAGCAGTGACCAGTGGTCAGCCATCATGGCTGGAACAGAGAAGACAGGTCCCCTTGACTCACCTGTCTCCCACATCTGGGGGGTATGATGGAGGGTCACCGGCCGGCATTGTCCCTGGGCCTCAGGGACCCTGCATTTTGCCCCATCTCTGTCAGATCCTGGATGAGGCTCTGAAGATCTGCAACTACATCTTCACCATCATCTTTGTCTTGGAGTCAGTTTTCAAACTTGTGGCCTTTGGCTTCCGTCGGTTTTTCCAGGACAGGTAACAGAGGGGAGGTGTGCGTGCGAGCGGGAGAGTGCACGTCTCCCGGGGTCATACTGGGGAGGGTCTCGTGCCTGAAGACCTTTCTTGACTCCTGAGGTTCAGCCTCCATCTGGGCCCCAGGGCTAATGGTGGGGCGGGGTGGGAGGCATCCGGGGCCTGGCAGCTGGGAGGGAACTTGACTGGGCCTGGGGACACTGGAAGGTGGAAATGGTGTGGCCTAGACTGGGGCTTAAGAGCACAGAGCCTGGAGCCAGACGGCCTGGACCAGATTCGAATCTTGGCTCCACCAGCTAGAAATGGGTGGCCTTGCCTAAGTTACTTAACCTCTCCATGCCTCAGTTTCCCCATGTGAAAAGTGGGAGATAATAATAGCATCCACATCACAGAATTGTGAAGAGTACCTATTTGTAAAGCCCTTAAAATGGTGCTGTCGCACAGTAAACACCATAGCAGTGCTCAATAAAGAAACAAAAGAAAGAAAGAAATTTAAAAAGCAAATGAATAAAAATGCAAAGCAATGTTCCTAGAGCTAAAGTCAGAGTGCGGACGAGGTCACCATGGCTGGGTGTCACCACGGCTGGGTGTCACCACGGCTGGGTGTCTATAAACAAGTCACGCCTTCTCTGTAGGGTGGGGAGGCTCCACCCCGCTGGCCTCCCTCTCTGTAGCCACAACTGCCCCCTCCTTCGCGGTGCCCCCCACTCAGGGAACTGTGTCCTGGGCCTTCCAGGTGGAACCAGCTGGACCTGGCCATCGTGCTGCTGTCCATCATGGGCATCACGCTGGAGGAAATCGAGGTCAATGCCTCCCTGCCCATCAACCCCACCATCATCCGCATCATGAGGGTGCTGCGCATTGCCCGAGGTCAGTGCCCGGCTGCCTGCCCACCACATCCGCCCTCCCAGGGTGACCGGCCCTGGGGGAGATAGCAGGGGTCAGCCCTGTGGCTGGCCAGGGACTGGGTGGATGTGGGCTTCTGTGGGTCTTTCTCACAGCCGCCGCCAAAGGGCAAGGATGGGGCTGGGCAGAGGGTGGCAGTAGAGCCCTGGCCGCCTGGCCAGTTGGGGCCTGCCATCCTACCCACCTCAGCCCCAGCCCTGGCTCTACCAGCTGTGTGACCTGGAACCCAAAGGGGCCAGCTCACGACTTTGTCCTTTCTGCAGTGCTAAAGCTGCTGAAGATGGCTGTGGGCATGCGGGCGCTGCTGGACACGGTGATGCAGGCCCTGCCCCAGGTAGCTAGGAGGTGGGAGTGGGTGTGAGGGGGCCTCTAGGGGAGGAGGGGGTGCTCTCCAGAGGGGCGGGGGGCTCAGGGAAGCAGTCTGGGAGGTCTAGCGGCACCTTCTCCATTTCTTTTCCTCTTTTCCAGGTGGGGAACCTGGGACTTCTCTTCATGTTGTTGTTTTTCATCTTTGCAGCTCTGGGCGTGGAGCTCTTTGGAGACCTGGGTAAGTTGGGGTGGGGAGGGTGGAGGAGGCAGGGCGAGGGACGCAGAGCCTCCTGGACTAACTCGGGCCTCTCTCCCCTTCCCTCTTGCAGAATGTGACGAGACGCACCCCTGTGAGGGCCTGGGCCGGCATGCCACCTTCCGGAACTTTGGCATGGCCTTCCTGACCCTCTTCCGAGTCTCCACAGGTGACAACTGGAATGGTATTATGAAGGTGAGAGCCCCCTGCAGTGAAATTCCCCACTCAGGGCCAGCCAGGCCCCAACGAAACAGGCCTGCACTTTGGGCCCAGACTTCTTGGCAAGACGGGAATAAAAGCACGAGCCCTTCCATGCTCGGTGCTAGAACACTCTGGAACTCCCTCTCCCTGGGCCATGCTCTGACGCACACTTCCCAGGACACTAGCTCCCTCCTCCTGCCCTTCCTTGTCCTTCAGTGCTTGGTGACACCGGTGACCTGATTTCCCAGGACAGCTCAGTCCGCTCTCTTCCCAGCCTCACCCTTCTGACCCACTGCCCCCAGGACACCCTCCGGGACTGCGACCAGGAGTCCACCTGCTACAACACGGTCATCTCCCCCATCTACTTCGTGTCCTTTGTGCTGACGGCCCAGTTTGTGCTGGTCAACGTGGTGATCGCCGTGCTGATGAAGCACCTGGAGGAGAGCAACAAGGAGGCCAAGGAGGAGGCCGAGCTGGAGGCCGAGCTGGAGCTGGAGATGAAGACACTCAGCCCGCAGCCCCACTCGCCGCTGGGCAGCCCCTTCCTCTGGCCTGGGGTCGAGGGCCCCGACAGCCCGGACAGCCCCAAGCCCGGGGCCGCACACGCTGTGGCCCGCTCCGGAGCCGCCTCCCGCTTCTCCCTCGAGCACCCCACGGTGAGCACACAGCCAGCCCTGCTGCGGGGAGTGTGGGGACGGAGATGGGGGGGCCGGGGGCTAGGGGGCCGGGAGGTGGGTGGCGTGCAGCGAGTGGGCAGCACGGCAGACCCCAGGGCATCCCCTGGGTCCTTGTGCTTCTCCTGGCTGGCTGTGGAGGAGCCAGCAGGTTCCTGCCCACCCCCAGAGGTGGCTGCCCACACTCACGGCCCAGGGTCACCCCAGCAAGTCGCCAGTATACAAGGGCTATCTGAAAAGTATCCAGTCATGTAATGTGAAACATAGAGGCATTTCTGGCTGGATTTTTTTTTTTCTGGACAGCCCTCGTATGTGCTGGCTCATCCAGCCTGGCCTGGCCTCCCCTTCCTGACAGTTAGGTCCAAGGCTAAGTTTTCTGTTTCCTTCCTGTTTCTTTCTTACCCTCGCCTGATTGCCAAACCTCTTTCCTTCCCACCCTCAACCTACCCGATTCCATCTTCCTTTCCCCCATCTTCTCTTCCCTTCTCCCTTTCCCCTGGGCTCTTCTTCTCTTCCACCTCCAATCTCTCCTTCCTCTTCCTACCCTTCTCTCGTCCCTCCCCTCCCCCACCCCTTTGTGGCTGTGTGTGCGTGTGTGTGTTGTGTGTGTAACCTCCTCTTTCTCCCTCCGTGTCTCTTGTCACTCCCCTGACGACACTTCCCACCACTGCCCCTCTGACCCCCGTTCCCCTGACTCTCCGGCTCCCCCTATGGGCTGGTCCTTCCCAGGACAGACAGCTGTTTGACACCATATCCCTGCTGATCCAGGGCTCCCTGGAAGGGGAGCTGAAGCTGATGGACGAGCTGGCGGGCCCTGGGGGCCAGCCCTCTGCCTTCCCACCGGCCAGCAGCCCGGGCGGCTCCGACCCACAGGTTACTGTGCCCGTGCTGTGCCCCCACCCCCGCCCTTGCCGGGCTGTGCCTGCTTCTGGGGAGGCGGGGTGTTTCCTGCTCACCGGGAACCTGGAGCCTCAGTTGAGCTTTGGGCTTGGCAGGCAGGGGTCCCTCGGGCCGATGTGGGCCTCTGGGACACATAGTTGCAGGGTAGGGATGCTGAGCTGACACTTCTGAGGAAGAGGATGGACGGAGAGGGTGGGAGAGCGCATTGGTAGGAAAGAACCTGGAAAAGCAGGAGGGAGCGGAAGACCACTTGGCAGTGGGACTTTAGGACGTGCAGGGAGCGAGGGGCCAGGTCCAGGGGAGAAAGGCCTCTGGGGATAGTGTAGGAGGCCAGGGTACCCACCGAGGGACATGTCTTAGGCCACAGTCTACTTCTTCTCAGGATCCAGTAACCACCCCACCCCCCAGCCCCCAGCCCCCAGCCCTCAGTTTGGAGGCCTTCGAAGCTATGGAACCCACTGGGCTTGATAGGTGCTACCAGGAGCCATCGGGTTCTGACCTGGTCCTGAGAGGGCATGGAAGGCCCCCGCTGGGAGTGGATTCTGGGGACCTTGGTGTGACATAGGACTGAGCTGCTTCCCAAGTCCAGCCCCATCTAAATGTAGATCTTCTTTCTGGGGTCCTCCTCTTCTCCCCTTCTGACCTCCCTGGCTGCCCCTGACCCCCTCCACATGGCAGTGCACCCCACCATCCCCCTCCTAGGTAAGGAGCTGCACTAGACCTGGAGAGTAGGCGAGGAGACCGGTATCCGCTTAGAAAAGCCTAGAGCTCCACAGGCCCCGTTGGGCGGAAGGGTGGGCAGGAAGATTCCCAGTGCCTGGGCCACCTGTAGCCTGATCCAAAGACATGGACAGGGATCCTCACAGGTGAAGGGACCTTGCCTCTGGGCCTCTTGTTGGGATTCAGCCTCAGATAGGCCACAGGGACCTGAACCTGGCCATGACCTAGAGTGATCAGTGGGATAGCGAGTCCTTCCCGAGGCCTCCCATCCTGAAGGAGGCTCACTGGGAAAGGTGCTGGGAGAGAAGAGGATGTGATGATGAGAGGTGACCAGGGCAGCCAGCTCATCTGGGAGGGATGGCCCTGCTCCTGTAGTCACTAACGCCCCCCTGCAGATCCCAGGTGAGCCAGTCAGATGGCGTGACAGCCCACCCAGGTGTGCCCAATGCAGGCTGGCAGGAGGAGAGCATCTCCTAGAACCCAAGCTGGAGAGGATGGGCATGCTGCCGGCAGGCGGAGGAGGGCCCAGGAGGGGAGAAGTGAGAATCTGGGAGCAGGCCAAATCCCGCCAGGCTTTTGGACGCAGAGAGAATAGGCAGAAAACAGTCATCAGATTGGCAGCTTTGTCCCCAGCACCCCCTACGCCGCTCTGTCTGTGCTGAGAGCAGAGAGGTGCTTTGCTGGCCTTTCTTCATTGTTTTCTTTCCCCCATCACCTTTATGAGAGTTGAAAGACCTCCCCATCCCGCTCCCTCCCTGGGTGGTGGTGGTGTGGGAGGGGGCTGTTAAGGTTCCCGGGGTATCTTTAGAATGTGTTTCTGTGTCTCCTGCTTTGTCGGTGTTTGCTCTGGCTCTTTGGTGCCTGCCACAGCCTCTCTGATCAGAGTGGGGGTTTGAAGTGGGGGGAAGAGAGGTGCTGTCAGTTTACTCAGGAAAAGGGTGGGAGAGAGAATAGGAGACCCTTTTTCCCCTATGCTTTGTGAAAAGGGGGAAAGAGGGGCTCTGTGTACGCGCGTGTGCGTTGCATGTATGTGCGTGCACATGCAAAAGTGTGCGCTGTCCTGGTTTCTTATGCCTGATCATCTCTCTCCCTGTCTAGATCCCTCTAGCTGAGATGGAGGCTCTGTCTCTGACGTCAGAGATTGTGTCTGAACCGTCCTGCTCTCTAGCTCTGACGGATGACTCTTTGCCTGATGATACTCACACACTCTTACTTAGTGCCCTGGAGAGCAATGTACATGCACAGCCCCTCATGCTCCCCTAGCCTCCCCGGGGGCCGGGCTGGCAGCAGGGCTCCAGATCCTTCCCCGCCCCCCTCACTCTGCCACCAGGCCCACACCCAGAGGCACACCCAGCAGGCATTTAGTGTCTCAGGCTTTGCTAGGTCTTTCAGGTCCCCCACCATGGGCAAAGAAATTAGATGAGATTAAATTGGGGCCTCCCCCAGAAAGGCCCAGGGGTGGCAGTTGTGAAAGGGTTAATCCAAACACTCAGGAGTGACATAGCCCAAAAAGAAGTAGCATCAGGTGGCTGACCAAAGAGCCTGCCTGAATGCAGAGTCAGCCTCTGAGTTTGGAGCCCTGTGCAAGCCAGCCCTCCCCCTCCCTGTACCCCTCCCCCCAACATGAGCCATCCACCGCCACGTAGTGGGTGAGAGCCACACCTCTGCTGCCACCACCATGCCCTTCTCCACCTGGGGGGCTGTCCCTGTCTCCTGTCACTGTCCCTGTGTGTCCCTGTGTCCTGGGCGGGGGAGGCTTCTTTGTGTCTTGACAGCTTCTCTACCTTTGCCCAACCCCCAGCCCCTTCTGACTATGAGCAGCCCCCTCCTCCCTGCCTTCCCTGCCTTCCGGCTCCTCTTGGGACTTAAGAAAGGACAGGGTCCCCCTTCCTCGCAGCAGGTTTCTATGTTGGCCATAGGCTGGGAGTCCCTAGGGTTCTTGGGGATGGGTGCAGAAGAGAAGCCTGGGCTGAGACAGGAAGCAAAGGATCCAGATTGTCTTCCAACAAAGCCATTCGCAGGCCTGGTTGGGCTGCTGAGCTGGTGGACCCAGATGGGGACCCCAGGCAGGTCCAACCTACGACCCAGGACAGCTTTGAGTGCAGCCCAACACAAATTCTTAAAACATTATGAGAATTTTTTGAAACCAATTTTGTTTTTTTGTTTTTTAGCTCATCAGCTGTCGTTAGTGTTAGTGTGTGTTATGTGCGGCCCAAGGCAATTCTTCTTTCAGTGTGGCCCGGGGAAGCCAAAAGGTTGGGCACCCCTGGGGGACAGGAGCCCTACAGCCTTTCTGAGAACTAGGAACAGACATGATGGAGAAATCTCTTGGGAGCAAACCTTGACTCCCTCTGACTGGGGTCAAAGGCTGATCATTGCCTTTCTTTGAAATAGATTTTTTTAAACCCACCTTAACACCCAGTCTGTTCTCTAAGGAGGACCTGAGTCCACAGTAACCCACCCACCACTTGCCAGGTCATTATATAATTAAAAGGGGAGAGGAGAGAAAGGTGTGACATCCCCTAGTGTTCATCTGTCATTCAACCTGTATTAACCCAGCCTATGCCCGTGCTGGGTACTGAGGCTGCATTAAGGAATTGAAGGGTAAAACAGCCTCTTCTCCTGATCACTGGGAGAAGCTTCCCTGACTTCCCAATCCCCCCACAGTCCCAGCACAGGGATTTGGGGGATTTCTGTCAGCTTTTAACCCTTCATTGTGGTGATTCAGCCCCTCTCAATGGGGCCTCGAGAATGAGCTCTTGAACCACCTGCAGGGCTGGAGGCTGGGGGCTGCTCTCCTTCCTTTGGACACCTCCTTACCCCTCCCCCATCCCCACTGGGAGGCTCCAAGGTGTTGCAGTGTGGATGGTTTTCTGGGGGCAGGGCCTCCTCCCACCCCCCTCCTCCCTGGGTGCAGCGGGCTCATCCTTCTGTCTGCCCCTTATGCCTGACCACACTCATCCCATCACCACCTTGTCCGAGGGGATGGGGGCCAGGGCCTCGGGTGGTGGTGGGTCTTTGGGTTTTTGTTGTCCGGCTCTGTCTTGGTTACCCAATCTGGATGCCCCCTCTCTCTCGCACCTCCCTCCCCTGTTTCTTTTGCAGATGGAGCCCCACCCAGAGGAGGTACCTGTCATGCTGGGACCAGACCTGCTGACCGTGCGGAAGCCTGGGGTCAGCCGGACACACTCTCTGCCCAATGACAGCTACATGTGCCGCGATGGAAGCACTGCCGAGGGGTCCCCGGGACACGGGGGCTGGGGCCTCCCCAAAGCTCAGTCAGGTACCAAGTGTGGGGACAGACTGGCTTGGCTCACACCAGGGATCTCATCCTTGCCTAAGCTCAGTCCTGACTTGGGGGGAAACGGAGGCAGCAAAAGAGGTCTCTCCTACCTCTGAGGAGCCCCGAGCCTGAGGGAGGAGGCTTTCAATCCAGGGTGAGGGTTATGTGGTAAGGGCAGAGCCCTGATGGGGGAGGGAGAGTGGAAGGGAGGGGACTCAGGTGGAAGCCAGACTGGTTGACCCTCCAGCTCTTCTCTCTCCTCCTTGCCCCTGCCCGCCTCCCCCACATCCCCACAGGTTCCATCTTGTCCGTTCACTCCCAGCCAGCAGACACCAGCTACATCCTGCAGTTTCCCAAAGACGCACCCCATCTGCTCCAGCCCCACAGCTCTCCCACCTGGGGCACTGTCCCCAAACTGCCTCCGCCAGGCCGCTCCCCTTTGGCTCAGAGGCCACTTAGGCGCCAGGTGAGCAGGTGTGGAGAAGTGGGCATGGGCCTGGGGGCTGGCCTTTCTGCTGGGACCTAGGCTGTTGATGATGGCCAGGGTTGCCACTTGCATTCTCCCAGCAAACATTTATGGTGTGCCAGTGATGTGCCAGACTAGGTACTGGGGACATAGTACCAAGCAAAGCATAAGCGGTCTGTGCCCTCTTGGAGTTTGCACCCCTCCTGTGTTGCACTGACGAGGCCTGGAGACCAGAGGAGGGACAAGGTTTCCCAGGGACATCTGACAAGTTGGAGGTAGTGCCCAGGTCTCTGACTCCCTTTCCCAAGCCCAGAGCTGCCTCCCTATTCTCTGTACTTCTAGACCAAGCTTGTCCAACCTGCAGCCCAGGACAACTTTGAATGCAGCCCAACCCAAATTCATCTCTCTTAAATCATTATGAAAATTATGCACGGACCTTTTTTTGGCTCATCAGCTATTATTGTCAGTGTCAGTGTATTTTATGTGTGGCCCAAGACAATTCTTCTTCTTCCAATGTGGCCCAGGGAAGCCAAAAGGTTGAATGCCGCTTTTCTAGACTTAGTTAAGGGGCACGAGACATGTTTCAGGTGTCTCCACCTTTGGCCAAGGCCAGCGCCCACCTTCCGGAGCCCATACTCCAGGGGGCACAGAGCAGAGGCTCCTATAGCCAGCTGAGGCTTGTCTGCCCCCAAGCGGCAAGTCCACAGCCCACGCTGTACGTGCTCTTAGGCATGAGCATGGCCACATGAGAATCTGCTCAGTCCCACTCATTTGAGGAAACAGGCACAGTCCTCATTCTTTCTGCAAATATTCACTGAGCAGCCTCTGAGGGCTAGGCACCGGGGACACAGACAAATGAGACAGCCCCTGCCCTTCGGAACTCACGGTCCAATAGCAGAGAGGTGCACCCCATCAGATCATGGCAGTGACGGGTCACTGCTGGGATGTTCACATGCCTGGTACAGCAGGGAGCAAAGAAGAAGAAAACGTCTGTTAGTTTTACTTGAGGGTAGATTGTCAGGCACCATGTCACAGAGGACCTGAGCCCATAAAGCTGAGGAGTTCTTCAGGAAAGTACTTAAGGCCAAAGAAATAGCCTATGCAGGGGTTGGGAGGCCTGGGGGAGCCAGCTGGGGAGCAGAGCTGGCCCAGTGCTTTCTTGTGCCCCAGGGGCTGGGAGTTGCAGGCTTGGGGAGAGGTGGGGAGGGGGCGTGGAGAACAATAGAGGGCAGGCTATGCATGGCCCCCATCTCCCAACGAGAGCAAATGCTAGTACCCCTGCTTCGGGTGATCTTGCAGCTCCCTGGAGTGGGGGGAGGGGACCATCTGACTTGATTGATAGGGGAGTTTCATGGGGGAGAAAAAGCCGCCTGGCTGAGCCCTACTCCCGCCCCATACAGGCAGCAATAAGGACCGATTCCCTGGACATTCAGGGCCTGGGCAGTCGGGAGGACCTGCTGTCAGAGGTGAGTGGGCCTTCCTCACCTCTGGCCCGGACCTCCTCCTTCTGGGGCCGCTTGAGCACCCCGGCGCAGCAGCATTCCTGCAGCCAGAGCAAGACCTCAAAGCACACGCCTCCGCCAGCTCCCTGCCCGGGCCCAGAACCCAGCACCTGGGGCAAAGGCCCACCAGAGACCAGAAGCAGCTTACAGCTGGACACGGAGCTGAGCTGGATTTCAGGAGACCTCCTGCTTGTTGGCAACCAGGAGGAGCCCTCATCCCCGCGGGACCTGAAGAAGTGCTACAGCGTGGAGGCCCAGAGCTGTCGGCCCCGGCCTGCGTCCTGGCTGGAGGAACAGCGGAGACACTCCATCGCCGTCAGCTGCCTGGACAGTGGCTCCCAACCCCACCTGGCCCCTGGCCCCTCTGGCCTTGGGGGACAGCCTCTTGGGGGGCCTGGGAGCCGGCCCAAGAAAAAACTCAGTCCACCCAGTATCTCTATAGACCCCCCAGAGAGTCAGGGCACTCGGCCCCCACCCAGCCCTGGTGTCTGCCTTCGGCGGAGGGCTCCGTCCAGCGACTCCAAGGATCTCTCGGCCTCCGGCCCCCCTGACAGCATGGCTGCCTCGTCCCCCCAAAAGAAAGACATGCTGAGTGTCTCTGGATTATCCTCTGACCCAGCAGACCTGGACCCCTGAGTCCTGCCCCACTCTCCCACTCACCTTTCTCCACTGGGTGCCAAATCCTAGCTCCTCCGCCTGGGCTATACTCCTGACAGAGTTCCTTGGGAACACCACGGAGGGGCTCCTCCCCGCCTCAGGGGCACTGGACCCCGGCAAGCAGGATTCCCAGAGCCGGAAGCAGCCACCCTGACCACCCTGGCTCCAGGCAGAAAGAGAGGTCCAGCGTAGCTGAGGTTCCCGACACCAGGAGCTGTTGGGAGAAAGCAATACGTTTGTGCAGAATCTCTATGTATATTCTATTTTATTAAATTAATTGAATCTAGTATATGCCGGATGTACGACATTTTGTGACTGAAGAGACTTGTTTCCTCCTACTTTTATGTGTCTCAGAATATTTTTGAGGCGAAGGCGTCTGTCTCTTGGCTATTTTAACCTAAAATAACGAGTCTAGTTATATTCCCTCTTCTTGCAAAGCACAAGCTGGGACCGCGAGTGCATTCACAGCCCCGACGGCGGCCCCTCTTCCACGGAGAGCGAGAACCATTTTGGAAACTGTAATGTAACTTATTTTCTTCTTGAACCTCGTCATCATTTTCTGTAGGAAAAAAAAAAGAGAAAAAGACAAAAAGGAAAAAAAAAGATTTTACAAATGAAATGGAACCTTTTTATATATATACATACATACATATCTATATCTATATATCTATATAATAAAGTAATTTTCCAAAATAAAAAGTTAATCACGGTCCAGAGTAAAAGCAAAAGGGACAGTTAGGCATTTCCAGATGGCATTGGAGAGAGAGTCCTGCGGATGAGGACCGGGCTGTGGGGAGGGAAGGGGTCGTCCTGCCTCTGCGTGTGTACGAGTGCGTGTGTATGAGTGTGTGTGTACGAGTGTGTATGTACGAAAGTGTGGGTGTGTACGTGCGTGTGTACCAGTGTGTGTGTACACGAGTGTGTGTACGAAAGTGTGGCTGTGTAGATGCGTGTGTACCAGTGTGTGTGTACACGAGTGTGTGTGTATGAAAGTGTGGGTGTGTAGGTGCGTGTGTACGAGTGTGTTTGTACACGAGTGTGTGTACGAAAGTGTGGGTGTGTAGGTGCGTGTGTACGAGTGTGTGTGTACACGAGTGTGTGTACGAAAGTGTGGGTGTGTAGATGCGTGTGTACCAGTGTGTGTGTACACGAGTGTGTGTGTATGAAAGTGTGGGTGTGTAGGTGCGTGTGTACGAGTGTGTTTGTACACGAGTGTGTGTACGAAAGTGTGGGTGTGTACGTGCGTGTGTACCAGTGTGTGTGTACACGAGTGTGTGTACGAAAGTGTGGCTGTGTAGATGCGTGTGTACCAGTGTGTGTGTACACGAGTGTGTGTGTATGAAAGTGTGGGTGTGTAAGTGCGTGTGTACGAGTGTGTACACGAGTGTGTGTGTATGAAAGTGGGTGTGTAGGTGCGTGTGTACGAGTGTGTGTGTACGAAAGTGGGTGTGTAGGTGCGTGTGTACGAATGTACACGAGTGTGTGTGTACAAAAGTGGGTGTGTAGGTGTGTGTGTGTATGAATGTGTGCGTACACGAGTGTGTGTGTACGAAAGTGGGTGTGTAGGTGTGTGTGTACGAATGTACACGAATGTATGTGTACGAAAGTGGGTGTGTAGGTGCGTGTGTACGAAAGTGTGGGTGTGTCGGGGGTGTGTGTGTGTACATGAGTGTGTGTATGAAAGTGTGGGTGTATCCCAATGTGTGTGTGTACATAAGTGTGTGTGAATGACTGAGTGTGTGTACATAAATGTGTGTGCAAGTGTGTGTGAGTGTATGAGAGTGTGTGTATGAAAGTGTGGGTGTATCCCAGTGTGCGTGTGTACATAAGTGTGTGTGTGAATGACTGAGTGTGTGTACATAACTGTGTGCAAGTGTGTATGAGTGTACATGAGTGTGTGTATGAGAGTGTGTGAGTGTGTGTACATGAGTGTGCGTGTACACGTCTGTGCATACATGAGTGTGTGTGAATGTGTACATGAGTGCATATATGTGCGTGTGTGTACGTGAGTGTGTGTGTGTATCTGAGGGAGAGAGAACCCAAGTGCCTCTCCCCGGAGGGCTGCAACCTTTGGGCCTCACCTGCCAGGAGGAAGGGAGGAGGGGTCAAGCCCCTCTGCCCGGTGGAAGGCTGGGCAGGCCGGCTCTACTCCTGCTTCTATCAAAGCTTTATCGCTTTCTCCGAGCCAGCCAGCTCTGTGAATGTGAGTAATTCCAGATTAACTCTTATTTCTGCTGACAGCTATCAGCCGCCCATGGAGAGCTGGAAATTGGCATAATGAAGCTGTTTTGGCTAATGGGGCTGGCTGAGGCTGGGGGAGGCCGCCTCAGCTGCTGAGATCGGATCCCTGGGCTGGTGGGGGAGGGGGCCAGCACTTTCCCAGGCTTCAGCTGGGGTGACCTGAGCGGTCTGGCTTTCGCCTCCCGCTTTGGGGTGGGGGTGGGGGTGGGGGCTGCTGACTGGCACTGTGGGCACTGGCCCACTGGGGCTGGCAGTGGGATTAGACTATACAAACAGAGTGGACTACTCCCCCTGAGATGCAGGGGGCCAGGCCCAGGTGTCCAGAGGCGACCTCCCGGTGGAGTTGGTAGGGTTGGGAAGCCAGGTTGCCGAGTGGGGAGCCAGCCCCCTGTGGGGTGACAAATGAGCACCATCAAGGTGTTTACACGGCCTGCTGCAGTGCCCTGTGGGAGCTTGCAGAGGAGGAAGGGGTGGAAGGGAGAGGAGGAGGCCAGCAGCGTGGCCCAGAACCTCCTTTCTGGTGCTACCACGGGTAATAGTCTCTGTCTGAAACGCTGGTGCCAAGAGACGGCATGGACCACCTGCCAACCACCCCAACCCCACTCCCTTGAACACTCCCAGCACCTTCAAACCCCAGGATTCTTGAAAGCTTGGCAGCCCTCACATGTGGAGCCAGGGGCTAGGTGGGGTGGGGGTGCAGGACTCCTGGGCCTACCTGGAGGCCTTTTCAGGCCATGCATTTCCTGAACTGGTGAAACCTTTTCTAATTGCTCTTTTGAACAGAAATGACACAAATTCTTGAAGCAAACGCCTGGTTCAATCCTCTTGGGGTGTGCAATAATGTCAATTTTTTTTCCTCTGTACTCCTTGGGAGGGGAGAGGGGGGTGCTTACAGGAGCTGCCTTTTTTTTTTAAAGCAAAACTGTGTAAAATTCCTAGAGTTTTATCACCTAGGTCTGCAGATTAAGCTTTTATATTTTTGTAGAACTCTGTTGCTGTCTATTCCTCGTGAGAATAGCCGGTTTGGGGAGGGGGCTCTGGGCCCTTTTTTCCTTCTAATGATTGGGGAAGATTCTGGGTCAAGATAAAGCCAAAGAGCTAGGCTACCACCCTGTCTCCTTCACCTCAGCGCGACCCCTCAGCCCAGGACCTGTCCCCTTCACCTCAGCGCGACCCCTCAGCCCAGGACCGTCCAGAGTCAAAGTGGATATATGTGGGGAGAAATTGTGGCATCCCCCCCAACAATGTAAAATCTTTCTCAATGATGGAAACTGTTGTGTCCCATTAAAAGCGTTTTGAATGGAGACAATGACGCTACTGAAACTTATTAACAGTAATACTAATTACGATGATGCTAACCTCAGGCCGCTCGTCTGGATGGTTATTTGATTTTGCTACAGGATACATCGGGGCGTGGAGTAGTGGGGTCTGAGGCTGGGGTTGGGAGGGGCTGGTGGAGGCAGCGGGTCTTGGACTAGGGCCTCCTAATCCACATTGGAACTGGCCAGGAGCTCCGGTGATGTGAGGGCTCTTGGAGGTCAGAACATCTATCCTGGCACTCCAGGTCTCAGCCTTCTCCTTGGAGGTTCAAAGAAAATTGTGTCAAGAGCTTCAAGCCCACACTTCAGGCTTGGCTGCTTCTGCTTCCTCTATCCAGAGACTCCAGGAAAAGGTCTGTCTGGGGGTGGGGGAACTGGGAAGAGGAGTGAGCTGAGCTGGTGCTAAAAACAAATCTGAGGCTCATCTGCAATCTCTCACTCCACCCAACACCCTAGCAATGGGATGTACCATTGCTCTCATTTTTCTATGAGGCTATGGATTCAGAGAGGATAAGTGACTTACCCAAGGTCACACAGCCAGGTGATGGCAGAATTGGGATTGGGTCCTAGGTCTGGCCAACTTCCAGCTCATTGGCTTCACACCACCCAAGCTTCTTCTCGTCGTGGAGGGAATGGGGCATGGTGCAAGGAACCCTGCTCAAAAAATGACTTGCCAGGGTGGCCTTTTCCAAAGTAGCTGCATTCGTGTTCACAGAAGTGTACACACAAGCTCACAGCTTGGCGGATGCAGAGGCTTGGAGAAGCCACAGCCCTCCTGCTTGCATGCGAAGAGAGGTTCAACCACAAGAGAAGGTGTCCCTCAAGTCCAGGGACTTGGTCCAGGGCTGGCCAAGGCTGGCCCTGCAATCACCCTATTTCCAAGGAACCACCTTTCCCTGACATAATACTGCTCTTAAACCCCAGAGCACCCGCTCTCTTCCTCCTCCTCCCACCCCCTTGTATCTTCCTATCCTCTCCCCTTGCCACCCCCAACCTCTCCCACTTTCCAAACAACTTTTGCCTCCATCAACCTAGTCCCCACCCATTACAGCCCGGTATCCCATGACCTCCTGCCCACTCTCCTGGGCTAGTGGATCCGCCCAACCTGTGGGGCTGGCGACAGCAACGCAGTGAAGCCATCAGACACCAGGTGGCGGCACAAGGCACCTCCACCTGTTGCCGCCCCAGTGTCCCCTCTGCAGAGGGACCAGGCCAGGGAGAGAACACCAACGCTGATGGACACCTTTTATGGACAAATGCTCTGCATAGCGCCCCCTCAAAGGAAGAAACACCTTCCCAGGGCTCAGTGAAGGACTTGTCTGTGTGAGGGGTAGCCCGGCCTTAGGGGTGCCGAGCCGTGGTGCCCAATGACCCTTGACTAAGGGCAATGGATCAGGACTAATCCAGGACAGTGGGGACTAGGAGGGGAATTCACTCTTAAAAGTGAGTTTCATTGTGGGCTGGCACCCTGCTTTGAGGGTATAGCAAGACAGATCAAGGAGGTAGCAGCTCCAGCAAATGCCCACGCCGGAATTCTGCGAGGGACCTTTGTGTGTCTTAGCCCCAGTCCAGGTGTGGGAACTGCTGAATGCAGCCCTTGGAGCTAATTAATTCCTCTTGTCTTGAAAACTCCTGAATCCAGCACAGCAGCCGGTGCACACAAGCATGCCAAAGCAGATCAAGGGCAATTTGGGGACCGAGGGACAGCCTTGCTGAGGCCAAGAATGGGGCCAGTGTGGCCCCTACCAAGCTGGGGCCTGGAGGAAACAGGAGCCAAGGGAGAGTTCAGGGTTTGGGAGCTGGAGGCTGGTTTGGAGGTGCTCTGGGCCTTCAAGGAACCAAAAGGGGCCAAAAGGAATCAGGCGGTGAGCAGGGGAAGAGCTCGCAGCCTGCCTTTGCTATTCCACACCCTCCCCTCTGTCTTGTCAGTTCCCATCTGACTCTCCATTTGCAGTATTTCCTGTCCCTGGGTCTACCCATCCCCGCCTTGCTCTGCTTTCTTCTCTCTGTTGTCATTCCTGCTTGGAGCTGTACCTTGCAATTGTCTTATCTCTCTATCTCCCCGCCAGGAAATCCCCGATGCTGGGTTCCCCTGGGATGCTCACTGGCAGAGGAGGCACAGCACATGCTCTGTCCATCCTGCCTGGAGCTGCAGTCAGCTGGGGAGGGAGGCTGGAGCTGGGGCCACTCAACCTGGGGGAGGCGGCATCTCTCTCTCTCTCTCTCTCTCTCTCTGCTGCAGCTCAACCCACAGGTCTTTACTGCTCACCGCAGGAACCTCCAGTTGAAAAACATCTTGGTTCTGAAAACTCAAAAGCAGAGTGGACAGTGCCCACTGCTGAGACTGTGTCTAATGCTCCGGTGGCCTCACTGCCTATGACCTTCTTAGGACATGACCTTCTTAGGACTTGCTTAGTTAGCCAACAAACATTTCCCGAGGACTGACTTTGCAAGGCAATGTTCTGAATGCTGTGGATACAACAATAAAGGAAACTTGATCCCTCTCCTTAAGCTGTCCTTGCTCTTCTGGGGGAGGTAAGCGAGGCCATCAGCAAGGCCATCAGTGAGTACGGAGGAACCGCCCCTAGCCCAGGATTTTGGTGGGGGAGGTTTAAGGAAGGCTGGGGGTGTGGGGAGGTGTGAGTGAAATCTTCAGGGATGAATAGAGTTTGCCAGGTGCAGAAAGGGAGGTGAGGCGAAGTGGGGAGAGCAGCCCAGGTAACCCCAGGTGGGCTGGGGGCATGCGTGCAAGAGCTATGGACACAGGAAATGCATCCTGCCAAGGGGGCTGCATGGAAACAGTTGGCATTCAGGAGATGCAGAGCTCATCCTGCCTCTGCCACCACAGTGTTCTTGTTCTGGTGAGCACAGCCCAAACCACAGTATCCGAAGAATACGAGTAGTGTGGTTATTCTTCAAGGGCTGTGTGGAAGGGGCCACATTCACCGAGGGGCCAGAAGGGTGAACTCTCAAGGCCTCAAGAGAGATGGGAAGAGGCGAGGAGACCCCGAGGATTGAGAGGGGTTCCCCAACGGCAACACAAGAAGGCTGGTGCCAAAGGAGATGGTGCTGCAGCCTCAGTGCTGCAGACAGAACCCAAGGGCCTGGCCCCAAGCTAAGCTCTAACCAGTGGCTAGAGTCTTGCATGGGAGCCTGGCTGGGCCTGGGCTCTCCATTTCAGAATGGAGGACTGGTGGGGAGCTCCCTTCCCGAAGGCCCCTAAAGGAAGTCCCCAAGTCTCCTGAAGCCCCAAGCTCAGGTTTCTCTGGTGCCTTCCAGAACGGACGGGAGAGGAGAGAGAGCCAGGGGAGGCTGATGCGTAGATTAAGGCCAAAATACAGGGGCAGGAGGTGCTGGTGAAATGGGGGTCAGGGCAAGGGGTGGCGGACGATTCCTGGCTGCTCGGGCCGTGGAAACCAGGGCTGGGAGAGACCTTAGATGGCGTCTGGTCCACGTTACTCAAGTAATGGAGTTCCAGAAGCATCAAGGGGCTGGTTGAGGTCACACAGTATACACAGGCAGTGCCCAGGGCTCAGATGGGGATTGAAGGGGACTCAGTCAATCCCTGCCCTTGGAGATCTCTCCGACTAGCAGGGAAGGCAGACTCTCCACAGTAGCCCAAGGCCTACTGTGACAAGAGTATGAAAGCTCTAAAGTCTTCGGTTCAGCAGTGGGGGTGGGGGGGGACCATCCGTGGGGAGGGGAGCGGGGCAGACAAAGGGCTGAGAAGACTTGCCTGATGGTGGGAAGAGGCACCTTTCCCACTGCCCAGGAAGGAGGCTCCATGTCCACCCTGTCCCCATGCCCCAGCCCATGGCTGAAGACACCTCCTTCTGGGGACTTCCTGCCTGCCCAGAGGGACAGGTGGTGACTAGCTGCCGTTCTGTCTTTCTGGCATCTGCCCACACCTGCTGCTGAGAACCAGTGCCAGGGAAGGGGTTACCAGGGTGAAGCTGGGCAGACGCTGCAGACAGGGACAAGGTTGGGGAGGCAAGGGCAGGGGAGAGATGACCCAGGAGGAAGGGCTGTGGGGGTGGGGGAAGGAGGTGGACCAGGTGGGGGGCGGGGGGGATTCCTTCTCAGCCCCAGAAGAGATGGAGAAGTGGCTTTCTGGAATCCTCTTAGTGAAGAGAGGGTGACCAGGGGAGTGAGAGATGGACGGAAGGAGGGATCCCCGTGTGGCCAAGCTGGGGCAAGCAGGAAAAGGCCACAGACCCCAGACCCATTCTACAGATGGGGAATGTGGAGACTCACGCTTAGGAGCAAAGTGCTAATGTGAGGCTCTTCCTGGGGCCTCACCTGCCCCCCACCCCCTGACCCGGCTGTAGTGGGGAAAGTTAACACATGCCGGGTGCCCACTAAGTGTGCCCGCAGTATGCTTGATGCTTTGCACACCTTTCCCCTTTAGTCCTGGTAACTCTCGGTGCTGTGATGATCCCTGTTTTAGGGAAGTGAAAACGAAGGCACGGAGTGGCCCGCAAGGGACACCCACAAGATCAGGGCGTCACGGGGCCTCAGGAAGACAGCAATTTAAGGTAATCACAGTGCCACCATCTGGATGATGCCGGGACCCCTGCGGGGCTCCCCTCTCCTCGGATATGCACACACACACATGCGCATTATGTGGGGGGCCTGCCAGTTCCCCATTGTCTGGGCGCACAAGCTTTTCCCATTTCACAGATGAGGACACTGAGCGCCAGAGATGGTCCCGATCTTTTCCAGGACCTACTCATTCCCAGCGGGAGTCTTGCTAGGCCCCTCTCCGTGCCTCAGTGACTCATTGGGCCCCGCGGGACACAGACCCTGCTCCGGCCCTATCAGCCTCAGTATTGGAAGGGCATCTCCCCTGCGCGGCTCAGTGTCCACTCGAAGGGGCTGTCACGGTGTTAGCGGCCCCTCAGCCCTGTCCCAAAGTCCCTCCCAGAGCCGCGGCGTCTGTAGCGGCCGTGGGTACACGAGCATTCGGCCCACAGGACCTCGGCGGGGCAGGCGGGGGCGGAGCGCGGGGCGGGGGAGGTTCGAGCGCCGGCTGCGTCGCGGCGGGGCTGGGACCACGTTCGCCGGCTTGGCCGCCGCACCTCTGCCCCATGGACGCCCTGTGCGGCTCCGGGGAGCTGGGCTCCAAGTTCTGGGTAAGGAGGGGTGCTGGGGCCCAGGGCGCGCCCCGGCGAGGCCCGGACGGCCCCGGGGAGGGGGCCCTTCCACGCTGGGAGCGGGTCAGACCGCGCCGCCCCGAGCCCTGCCTCGGGAGAAGGGGGGAAGCGCGGCACGGCGGCTCCCGGGCGCGGGGAGTGGGGTCTGGAGTCAGAAATGCCTCCACTTGCCGCCTGGCTCTAGTCCCCCTCCGGGGCTGACCGCAGGGTGCAGAGAGACGTGTCCCCTTAGTTGCTGTCCTGATGACCCTGGGCTAGGGCTCGGTTGTGCAACCCACCCTTGCCCTGTGTTCCAGGGCATCCGGAGCTGCTGTTCAACCAGGTTGTGGAGGGTTGGCTCTGCTGGGCTCTGCCCTTCTGAGAAAGGGTTTGTGCCACCTTCTTTTCAGGGGGCACCAAATAGCAGGTGGTCCTCAATGCTCTGGCCTCAGGAGGGAGAGGCAGGCCCTTCCAGGTACAGAATCCCAGGATTCCCTGGCCCAATCCTCTTCTACAAATGGGGAAAAGGAGGCCCAGAGAGAGGAAGGGACTTGCCCAAGTCACTTACTTTGAAGACAGAAGAGCTGGAGGAGAAACGCAGGCCTTTTGACTGACACGTCAAACCCCTTTCGAAGACCCCAGGGTGTTCTGCAGGCTGCGGACTCCAGTCCCCCAGCACGGCTCGGGTGGGTTAAGCGTTGACCACCCAAGAGCTTTCCTGCTGTTTCCCAAATCTGCTCACAACAGCTCATTGTAGTTGTGGGAGGCAAGTAGGTGTGTGTCCCCATTTCACAGATGGGCTCAGATTCCAAGGGCTTGTCCAGCAGATGCCCAGCATCAACAGGTCCCAAATCTGGGGCCTGTGAACCCCAGTCTCTAAAACTTTTCCCCATTTCGAATATTTGTACCTGTGTGCCTGGGGGTGCACATAAGCCTGTGTCTACAGTCAGGAACCCTGCTTGTGGGCTGTGTTTGGAATGTAGGAGTTACATGGGTTTTTGAACCTTGTGGCAATGGAGTACCTGTAAAACAAAAAGTATCTTTAGGGAATCTCTGGGTCACTAAAGGGTAAGCAAGAATGGTCCACCTTCTCCACAGCTACCCTTCCTGTACAGCATCACATGAACCCGATCTGTCATCCGGCCTGGACAGGTCACTTGTTAGCAGAATCTGGAGTTTGTGCCTTTGGCTCATGAGTATACTGTTGACCCTTGAACAACACAGTGGTTGGGGTGCCAACCCCTGTGTAGTCAAAATCTGTTGCCTAACTTAAGTCTACCCTCCACATAAGTGGATTCCCAACCACTGGTTGGCACTTGAACAATGTGGGTTTGAATTGTGCCAATTAACTGAACTCAGTGAGTTCCAACCAGCATTGTTCAAGGGTAAACGGTACTTCCTTTCACTGCCCCCTTGAGGCTGGCTGGTGTGGCGGTGGCATGGTCATGATGGCTTGGGAAGCCAGACAAAGGACTTAACAAATCAAGGGGGCAGATGTGTCTAAGCCTCAAGTGCAAGGACCCCTGTTCTTGGTCGACAGTTAACCCTGAGAGCTTAGAACTGTACAGAGACAGGGTTCAAGGACTCCCTTCCTATTACAAGCTTAGCGATCCTTTGGTTTTCCCCTCCTGTGATTTCGGGACTCCACGAATGTCAGAGCTTGGGGACTTGGAGCAGCTAGCCTAGCCCCTCATCGTAGAGCTGGAGAAACTGAGGGCCAAGGAGGAACTGGACTTGTCAGGGTCATACAACTATCAGTTGTAGAGTGCTGGACTGGGAAGTAGAATCCCTGGGATGTGATTCCAACTTTGCCATTGCCTAACTGTGCTCCATCGGGCTTCTGGGGCCCCTTGTCCCTGAACTTCTTGTGGCTCATGAGCAGTATATACCTCCTCTGAGCACCTCAGGGGCCATGGGAGTCACCTCATCTGTACTAGGTCCAAGAGGTGAATTCCGAGTAGGATGTCATCTGCTTGGACACTCAAAGGACAAGGGAACTGAATATTCCTCTTTTACCCCAATTTTCCATATTATCTTCTTGGCTCCCAGAAGCTATTCCAGGCTGTACCCAGCAGGGCTGATGACTGGGGTTGTGGTGGGGAGAAAGCAGGAGGGTTCCCAGCTCATCCTCAGAGGCTTTGCAGAGCTGAGACAAGGGAGGCTCTAAGCAGCGGTTCTCAACCTTCCTAATGCCGCGACCCTTTAATACAGGTCCTCATGTTGTGGTGACCCCCATAAATTTATTTCCGTTGCTACTTCATAACTGTCATGTTTCTACTGTTATGAATCGTCATGTAAATGTCTGATATGTGTTTTCTGATGGACAGGGTCATTAGACCCCCAAAGGCGTCATGACCCACAGGTTGAGAACTGCTGCCCTAAAGCCTCAGCTGTAGCTCAGTTCCGGAAAAGACCTGGAGCTCTGGGCTACTCATTTATGGTGTGGCTAGTTTGCATCTCATTTGCATTATATATTATTCTGTTATGCCTGCCCCTGAATGTTTTATGATAGGGGCCTGTGAGACCTACCTTGCGGGAAGTAGCTCTGGGCAGCCAGGAAGTACCTGAGCCAGGAATGAAGAGGTGGGGGCGGGGTGGACATGGTTCACGCCCCTCTGAGCCACTTGTTTACGAAGCATTTTCATTAACAGCCTCAGTTTCTCCACCTGAGAAATAGGGAAATAACCCATCTCCTAACCACCTCACGAGATTCTTGTGGCCATCAAATGCGATAGGGAGTGTGCGATGATTTTGAGAACTAAAGGACTCCCTATGGACGGCAGGTAGTGATCTCCCTGGAAGGGGAGTGGGGACAAAGAGAAATGAGGTTAGAAGCGGGTGTTAGGTTTGGCATGACCTACAAGATAGCGTCTGGTGGGGGCTCCCTTTTCGGGTGTTTGCTGGGGATTTTGTGGCTAAATCCGTCCACCTCAGCCCCAGATGAATCTGAGGGTAGCAGATTCAAGGGGACCATCACCCCCTAGACATTTGCACACACACCTCTGCACTGACACACACCGTGCACCGAGTGAATGATGTATCAGTTTGATTGAATCTCTGTCACCTCAATCTACTTTGGGGCAGATTACCAACATTTCTGATTGTGCCTTGTGAGTTTCCATAGAAATACATTCCAAAAGAATGAACCGTGACCCCGTGACCCCGGGCTCATGAAGCCAGAGGCCTTTAGAACAAAGGAGGTAGAGTGTCCCTATTGTCCCCTGCCTGGAAGATTGCTCTCTGGTAGTGAAGACAGTGCATGAAGGGCCTGGGGCTGTTTACCCTCGGGAGGTCTTGGCCTGTTTGTAGAATCTGCCTTGATCTGATGGCTCCAGGAAGCTCCTAGAAGGCTGATGAAGTTTCTGACCATGAGAGTTGCTCAAAGATGGCACTGATGGCCTGAGAAGCAATGAGCTCCCTGTCACTGGGAGCATGCAAGCACATGGTTAGTGACCACTTGGTGGGGATGCTGAAGAGACAATTCAAGCCAAGAAAGGTATTGGGGTCCTACCCTGAAATTCTGTGACCAGCTGGGAAGAGGGAAGATGTGGCCCATGGGAGATGGGCCAGATACCCCTCTGAGATTTCCAGACCTGCCTTCCTGTCTCCCCTCTCTAGGTACGGAGTTTATTTGGTAGCAGCTCTGGGTAGAGGCCTGTGGGTTTTTCACTGGTGAGGAGCCAGCATCTTCCCTTGACTGTTTCCCCACCCCAAGGAGGGGCAGAGCCCTAGTCCCTCGGAGGCTCAGCTCCCTGTGTCTCCTGCTCTGTTCCAACCAGCACCATTCTGTCCCTAGCTGTGTGACTCTGGGCAAATGACTCACCCTCCTCTGTGTTGCAGGTGGATTTAGGTGGTCTCTGGGGCCCCCTTCAGGTCTAGTTGTCCAGTGCTGATTCTGGGAGTCTGAGCCTCAGGCTGGGGTGTCAAGGCCATGATTAGGGCTCTTGGAACATTTGGGCTCCTGGGTATCATGGTTTTCCCAGGCTCCCTCCTGGGTTGTTGCCCGGACTGGGGTAGGCCGTCACCTGAACATATGAGTCACAAACAAGATTCTGACTTCTATGAACTTGAACTCTCAAATATAAAGACACACGAAACTGGGGAACCTGGCAGAGACTGGGCCCCTGAGGTAGGCAGGTGGGCACCAAAGTTCCTCCCCTTTTCAGGAACCCAGTATTCCCACCCGGCCAGGGCTGCTAGAATCCCCTCCTTCCATCCCAACTGGGGGAGGCGAAGTCGGTGCTGAGCTCCTGGCTTCTGTCCCTGAGGCCCCGGGCTGGTTTCTTCCCTCCCTGCTGCTCCGCCATGGCGCCTGGACTTAGGGAAGGAAGTGAGTCAGGGAAGTAGCATTTGGGAGGGAACTGTGCCAAGCCCGTCTACTGGCCCCCAGACAGGGCAGTGGTCTTGGAGCACGAGGCCGGGCCCCAAGGAGGGAGGTCCCTTGGGGGACTGCCCACTGACCCACCTGTGAGGCAGGGTCAGAGTGCGTGGGCGGTGTCTACCCCTCCCTGGTGGGCCTGTCCCTGGGCAGCAGGTGGAGCAGGATCTCTGAGAGGGGCTGAGACTTGGGTGTGCTGGGTCTCCCTGTTCCCCTACCTAGATCTGTTTCCTGTACTGGCAGAAGGGGCTAACTGGGGCCCTCTGATTGGATTTCGCCTTCTAACTGGATATTCAGGTTTCTAATCCGGCGGCTCCCAGATCCCCAGCTAGTCTGTTACTGTGTGGTGGCCGCCCCTTCCCCTCAGCTCTGTGAGAAGAACCACAACAAGGAGGTGACTCAAGGGGGTGCTGTAGGGCTAAACAGAGATTTTTTTAATGTTTCAGGTGACAGTGATGCAAGGTGGGTGTCATGCTGGAGCCCTAATAGGGCATAGAGAAAGTACTGTAGACCCCCGTGGTTTGGAGTGGAGACTCTGGAGCTAGATGGCCTGGGTTCAAGTCCTGATGTCAGCCCATGCGAACTGAGGCCAGTCGGTTTCCAGCCGTGGGCCTCCCAGTTGTAAACATGAAGTGATAATCCTGGAACAAAGGAGTCCTCAAATAACCGAGGTTGTTACGAGGTGGCCAGGCCAGTCAGGCCTGTGAGCCACAAACAGCCCGGCACCGCCAGCCTTTGCCTCCTGACCCCAAACCCCAAACCCCAGGCCTTCCAAAGGCTGCTGTTTCAGCCTCAGTAGGTTCGGTGAATATGCATGAGGTTCAGAGCTGGTCTTTGCCCTTTCTGTGCTTCCATTTCTGCTGAGATAAATGAACTTGTCACCCCCCTTCTCCCCACCCCAAAGGATTAAGGAAGTAATGACTCTTCTGGTGACAGAGGTTGTCAGCAATCACGGAGCGGGGGGCGGCGGGGGGGCGGGCGTGAGCAGGGAGTGCTGGGAAGTTCCTGATACAGCCATGGCCCAGCTAGGGCAGAGGGCTCTGGAGTCCTCCCTCCCACCTGTCCCCTGCTTGCGTCTGTAGGGACTTCAGCCTCAGTGCTCATGAAGGGGCCCCTGCTGTGTGGTCCATTCTCAGCACCAGACCTTATCAGCTCCATCCAGCTGTTTAATCACATTATTAAAGGAGCTGTTGTTGTTGTGGGAACTGTGTGGGTGACAGCTACAGCATGGGAGAGGGGAGTAGGGGAGACAACGTCAGAGATGGGGGAGGCAGAGCATGAGAGTCTTGAGGGCCATGTGGGGACTTTGGCGTTTACTCTGAGTGAAATGGAGAGCCCTTGGCAGCTTTGAACCAGAATTGTAATGTGGGAGCGTGGTCTGGTTTAGATTTCATGAAGATCTATCTGCCTTCAGTTGCTGTGCTGACAGAGAGTGCCAGGGCAAGTGGTGGGGGTGGAAGCAGGATGACTGGAGAGGGTGCGATGGCAGTCCTCCAGGTGGGAGCGTGGGGCCGAGGGAGATGTCCCTGGATGCACTGGGGGAACAGTCATATATAGCACCCTCATCTAGTTCAGCCTGATCATTTGAAGGTAGAGTGGTCAGGATTTGCCGAAGGGCTGGATGCGGGGTGAAAGAGAAAGAGAAGACTCAAGGATGACTCCAAGGAGTCTGGCCTGGGAGAGGAAAGGAGATAGCATCCATCAGGGTGGGAAGGCTGGACAGGAGGGGATGGGCGGGAGGTTAGCTCTGGACATGTGTAAGACATGTCCCATCGACTCTGGGGTAAATAGTCTAACAGGCATGCATGAGCACCTGCTGCCTTCTGCAGAGGGCTCTGCCCAGTTAGAACATGCTAATCTGAAGGAAAAGAGCCCAGGCTGAATCTCTTCATGGGTCGAAGCAGCCACCTGGGTCCTCATACTCCTAAAATCTCTTGACTTTGGCCACAGTCCAGGTTACCTGTGCAACCGAAATGAAATCCCAGCAGTCTCTTGCTCCACCACCTGCTTTCCCAAGCGTTGCCCTGTTTGAGTCAAGGTGCTTTGCATTCATTCTCTCCCCTGTGGGGAACTGGCTGAGAGCCTGTCATAACTCCAATCATGACTCACACGTGGAAACTGAGGTTCAGGGAGATCAAGGAGCTCACCTACAGTTTCATGGCTCAAAAGTGGCAGCCCACACAGGGTCTTCTGTATCAGAGTTTGGTTTTTCTTGTGGCCTCTCCCTGCCTGCTTCAAAGAGCCATACTGCGACTTGCACAACACCCACACAGGGATTTCCTGTCATGCCCTTGAACTCGAACTTCCTTGTCAATCATCTCATAGACCATACCTTCATACCTGGCCCTGTGCTGGGAGTTGGAGGGTGTGGGGCAGGAGAGAAGAGAGATAGGAGTAGAAACTGTTGTTTGTCTGCAAGGTCTCACATTGCTCTCAGAGAGGATGTGTTTACAGGTGTAGGTTTAGGTGGTACAGGGTGGAGAGAAACCCCAGTCTGGCATCACAAAACCTGGATGCCTGTCCCAGATCTCTGCTCCCTGGTGTCCTTGAACCCATTGCCACATCAGGTGGAGCCTGCTTTCTCTTTTGTGAGTCGGGCCCAATACTATCCCTCCTCTCTACTTCTTCTGGAAGTCATTCTCAATCAACGTGCCAGTTAACGACCACATAAGTGCTGTAATAAAACGCCAATGAAACATAAAGGGCCTTTATCACTCTCAGGTAATAGTCACTTACCTGGCTGCCAAGGCCACATGGGATAAAGCAAGGAAAAGCGTGGTCCAAGGCTGAGGTGCCTGAGAAAGGCTTCCTGGAGGAGGGGAGCTCAGGCTGGGACCAGAGGTGTACTTCCTGGAGAGACCCAGTGGTCTGAGCTAGGGGTGACCTTGGGCAGGCAATCTGGATGGCAACTAAGTAGATGGGATTAATAAACTCTCTGTGTTGAAAGCAGGGTGGGGCTGCCCATTGCCAGGATTATGGATACACACATGGGTCCATCCCCACAACAGACCACCAAGCAGAAATGAGAATGGGTGCCCCCTCTCACTCTCAACCCCAAGGATGGCACCCACAAGCACAGCATTGAGTGAAAGAAGCCGGACAGGAAAGACACACACTGTACAATTCCCTGTATAGGAAGATCCCAAATGGGAAAAAAATTAATCCACATTATTAGGAGTCAGGATGGCATTGCCCTGGGGTGAACAGTGACTGGGAGGGGGCACAGGGGGCTTCTGGGTGCCAGTAATGTTCTGTTTCTTGATTTGGGTGCTGGTTACACAGGTGTATTCAGTATGTGAAAATATTAATAACTTGGGGTACATACTTAAGATGTGTGTGCTTTTCTGTAAGTATTAATATATCATATGTGAATAAAAAATGTTTTTAAGAGAAAAAAACCAAAACACCTGGGTGGGGCTGCGTTAGCTGTGTCTGCCGCCCCCATCCTGTGCTGTCACACCAGGCGGAGTGCCCAGCCCTGGGCCAGCATGTGGGGGCCTCAGCAGGAGTTTGTGGGGCTTGGCTCATGCTACTTGGGCGACTACTGAATGCAGGACTCGAGAGTACAAGATGCACAACCTCTGCCTACTGGGGCTTGAGTGAAATGTCCCAAAGCGGGGTGTTTCTGGACTACATGGTCCCCAATGGCAGAGACAGGTCTTCCGCAGATGCGCCCACCCCACTAACTGACTCACAGCAGGCAGGCCCTCACCAAAGCATCGTCAAATGGAAGGCTGATGCTCCCCAAAGATGGTTCTCTCGGGAGGTGCTGACTTCAGAGGAGGAAGGGGGCTCAAGATGGAAGAGGTGAATGCTAAGCTGAGCCCCCCACCCCTTCCCTGTAGTTGTTAGGACTTTGATAAGTAGAAGAAGGAGGGACCAGACTGAGCAACAGTGTAGTAGTGGGAGTCTCAGACTCAGGAAAGCTCCCTGCCCCTTCCTGGGAGAGGCTCAGAGAGGAAGTGGGCTCTTCAACCAGGTGCTTGTATTACTTTCATAAAATTAAAAAAGAAAATTAACTTAAAAAACGAGTAGAAATCTAGAATGACAGAAAGCAGATCAGCAGTTGTCTGGGTAGGATGGGTGGTGAAGGGGCACGAGGGAACGCTTGAAACGATGGAGACATCCCCTATCTTTATTGTGACAGCGGTTTTGCAGGTGTGTACAACTGTCAAACCCATTGGATTGTGCACTTTCCGTGGGTGCAGTTTATTGTAAATTCTATCGCAGTTAGAGAGAGAAAATATGAGGGAGTGGGGGCAGCCGCAGGCTCCCGGGGGGCTCGCAACTCACAAACACGTGCTCCTTTGCACACTTACCCTCTCCCATCTTCACACGCCTCCCGCCCCCGTCATGCATGGAGCATCTCTGGGGTCCAGTCACCTCCCCAAGGAAGAGCTCGATTCTGTAGGAAGCAGCAGCAGCACTGCCTTCGTTCCCTCTGTCCCCAGGACTCCAATCTGTCAGTGCACACAGACAACCCGGACCTCACTCCCTGCTTCCAGCACTCCCTGCTGGCCTGGGTCCCCTGCATCTACCTGTGGGCTGCCCTGCCTTTCTACCTGTTCTACCTGCAGCGCCACCACCGGGGCTACATCGTCCTCTCCCACCTCTCCAGGCTCAAGACGGTCAGGGGCTCAGGGCTCTCCTTCGGGTGGGTCTGGGACTTGGAGGGAGGTTCTCCTTTTAACCAGTCCCTTCTGCCACCATCAGTGGCTGCACAGGCCTCTCTAGCCTCACTGCCTGGTGCTGGGAATTGTGGCAGCTTACCAACTGGGTCTGTAGCCAACTGATATAGTCTCTGTTTGGGGAAGGACAACCAAATTTTCCATCAAGCTCTCCCACCTTCGAGAAGCTTCTGGCCAGTGCCCAGCCCAGTGCAGCCCTCAGGGCCAGGCCCTAGCAGGTCTGGTGGCTTCAGGAGCAAAAAGGAACTGTCCCTACCTCGGATGGAGGCTCCAACATGTGCCCTGTCTGTAGGCCTTGGGTGTCCTGCTGTGGTGCGTGTCCTGGACTGACCTCTTCTACTCCTTCCATGGCCTGGTCCATGGCCTGGCCCCTGCTCCCGTCTACCTTGTCACCCCTTTGGTGGTGGGGGTCACCATGGTCAGTGTGGGGCCTGGGAGGCTGGGTGGGGGAAGGTGTCCAGTGGGTTTGGGGATCGCAGTGGGGGAACCATGGGTTCTGAGGAGAAGGCTGGGCACTTTAGCAGTGGGAAGAGGATGGGGGGTGACCCCAGAAACATTGGGCCACGTGGGATGGGGAGGGAGGGAGGGAGGTCCATGTGTGTGCTCTGCATGTGTGTGCTCTGGCCCCGCCTCCCCTGCCCTCCCTCCCCGCACAGCTGTTGGCTGCGCTGCTGATCCAGCATGAGCGGCTGCGGGGGGTGCAGTCCTCAGGGGTCCTCATCATCTTCTGGTTCCTGTGTGTGATCTGCGCCATCATCCCCTTCCGCTCCAAGATCCTTTCAGCCATGGCAGAGGTAAGGGGAAAGGGGCACCTCCCTGTCTCGGGGGTGACCTCAGGGCTCAAGGTCACTGCTGGGTCCCAGGCTCCTCCCCTCCACCCCTCCCTGGCTCCCAGGACCTCCTCTGAGCTTCCGTCCCCTTTGTGGTGTTCACTACTTGCCCTGTGTCTGCCCAGAAGTGGACTGGGGAGGCGGTGGCGGTGGGGGATGGGGGGAGCCGAGGACCAGTGTCACTCGGGTGGGCGGGGTCATTGCTGGGTATTCCTGGGAGCACAGGGAGCTGTTCTGTAGCTGCAGCACTGACGGGGGTCCCCGTGTCTGTGGAATGAGCAGTTGTTTGCAAACATGCAGGGGTACTTCTGGCTTTACCTGGAAGTCCGTGGTCTTATTTCCCCCTTTCTTCCCACCTTCCTCTGTTCCTGGCCTTCCTGTTGTGGTGGTGATGGGGTGGTGGTGTGACCACGAGGGGTCCATCTCCCCATTTCTCCCCCTCAAGGGGAGGCAGTCGTATATCCTGAGGCTTGGAATCATCCACTTATTCTCTGTTGATCTTAGGCAAATTCCTTAGCCTTTTGGAGCCTCATTTCCTCACTTGCAAACTGGGTGTCCTAGGTTTCCAACCTGGTCGGGAGGGGTGGACAAGGTGACACAGGTGAGGGGCTTGGTGCAATGCCTGGTGCAGGCCAAGCCCTCAGTGGGCAGCCGCGCCTTTATGACCCTGCCTCTCTCTCAGAACCCTCTGGGCGAGGGATGGGTGGGGTCTGCGGTGGGGCGAGGAGCTGGGTGGGGGAAGGTCTCCAGTGGGTTTTGGGATTGCAGTGGGGGAACCAAGGGCTCTGAGGAGAAGGCTGAGCACTTCAGCAGTGGGAAGACAATGGGGGTCTTCCTCCTACCGGAGAGGAGCCTGATGTTTGGATGTTCCTCCCCGTTGTCCCCCCAGGGCAAGATCTCGGACCCCTTCCGCTTCACCACCTTCTACATCTACTTCACCCTGGTGCTCTTTGCCCTGGTCCTGTCCTGCTTCAGGGAGAAGCCACCATTGTTCTCCCCAAAGAATGTCGACCCCGTGAGCTTTCCATGGAGGCTGGGTGGTAGTGGGGGTTCCACACTCACTCCTCAGCAGCCCGCAGCAGCCCCCATGCCTTCCAGTTTCTTCCATCTCCAGGTCATCACCACAGTGTGCAACCTGGGGCTCGGAGCTGGAAGGTGTGGGGGTCTCCTTCCTCTAATCTGTCTTGAGAGGGTGGTGGGCACGCCCGATTTATCCCCTCCCACTCTCACCTTCTAGAACCCCTGCCCAGAGGTGGACGCTGGCTTCCTCTCCCGCCTGTCTTTTTGGTGGTTCACAAAGTGAGTTGGCTCTTCCTCTCTCCATCCTGGGCCAGAGGGAGGAGCACGAGGAGATGAGGGGGTAAGAGGGAGGAAGGGGAGCCGGCTAGAGGCTCAGGGGTCTGAGGAACTGGGCCAGGTTGGCCCTCCCACCCAAACCCTCACCGCCGCAGTGGGCATGGGGCCGGTGAGGACGAGGAAACCTGTCTGTTGGGACTGAGTGCTCTGATCCCCGGCTGCGAGCCAGCCCTGCATCTGGCAGGCGGTGGGGAGCAGGCTCAGGGGCTGCAGGGAAACCGTAGTTTGTTCCAAGCCTTTCTGTCTGGGATAAGCTTGCAGCTTGTCATCTCCTTGGCCACCCCTCAGAGCAGCTTGAGCAGGATAATTGTGTGTGTGACCTGGGTGACAGCTCATTAACCATGCTGCACTAAAGAGGTACCTGAGGCTCAGGCTCCAACCACCAGGCTTTGTGCTCACCCAGGGCCCCAGCCAGCATGGGCTTCATCACCAGGGCCTAGGAGTCGATGGGGGCATCTGGGGAGGAGGAGGAGAAGGGGCCTGCGGTTAGGAACTTGGGGTGGGAGGCCGTGACCTCCAGCCTGTTCAATGTGGCAATAAAGGAGACACCTCCCTTGACCATGGCACCCTAGAGAGACCCTCCTTTCTGGAGACCCTGGTCCTGGTTCTAGGCTGCTAAACTAATCCCATGTGGGGCCATCTGTCTGCTTCAGAATGGCCATCCTCGGCTACCGGCGTCCCCTGGAGGAGCGGGACCTGTGGTCCCTGAACAAGGAGGACCGGTCCGAGATGCTGGTGCGGAGGCTGCTGCAGGCCTGGAAGAAGTGTCAAAAGCAGGCAGCGCGGTGAGGCCCTCCCCATCCCCTCCCCGCAGCCAGTTCACATACCCAGGCCTTCCAATGGGCAGGCTGGTGGACCTGGGAGGATCACATGGCTGGGTGTCAGCTGGTCCTGAGGGAGGACCTGAGGCCAGCTCTCCCCTGCTCTGCTGAGGCCAGAGAATGGCGGCCACTTTTGGAACTCTTACTGTACCCTAGGCTCAGCCCTGAGTACGGAGATGAACTCAATCTCCAACAGCTCTATGGTGTAGGTTCTACTGTCCCCGTGTTACACCTTGGGACACAGAGACACACAAGTTTAATGATGCACCCAAGGTCCTATAGTTGGTCGAAGAGCCGGAAGCCACACCCACCTGCCTGGCCCCACTGCTCTTAACCACTGCCCCACCCTGCCTGACTTGAAGGGTAGATTCTAGAACTCCCCTCAGGAGAAGGGCTAGAGGAAGAAGGTGGAGGCCAGCACCTCCTCTCAATCCTGCTTCCTTCCGTCCGGAGGCAGGGACAGAGAAGGGGACTCTCTAGCTGAGCCTGGCAGTGTCCTGTTGGGGAGGACCCTGTCTCTGGCCAGCTGCCTAGCCGAAGCAGCTGGAGCTCCAAGTCCTCCTTCCCTACCCACTTCTGACCCCAGGGCTGAACCCCCTTGCTTCCCCACCACAGCCGGGGGCCCAGGAGTTTGGTGCTTGTTCAGTCCGGAGCCTACCGGCTATTGGAGGAGCAAGGGTCTTGGCTTCCATGGTTTCCTACCATCCCCCAGTCTGCCTGGGTACCCCTTCTCTGCCCTCTGTGCCACCTCTGCCTCCTCCCTGCTCAGCTCCCCGGTGACTGGGCCACTAACCTCCCCTGCCCATGTGTCCCTTCCCTCTCAGCATCCTCCCTGGGGCTCCCAGGGGTGGGCCAGAGGCTGGGCATTGCTGGGTAGCAGTTAAGGCGCCCCACATGTGCCCTCTGGCACCTGGAAAGTCGTGTCATCCATCCCCCTCCCAGTCCTGAGAGCCAAGAAAGCAGCTCCCCTCTCCTCCCTACTGCTCCCCAGCATTTGGTTACACGGGGCCCGTGTGCCCATTTCTACCCCCTGCTCCTTCCTCCCCGGACCAGACACAAGGCCGCAGCAGCATCTGGGAAGACAGTCTCCAGTGAGGATGAGGAGCTGCTGGGGGCCCGGCCCCGGCCCCGGGAGGCCTCCTTCCTGCGGGCCCTGCTGGCCACCTTTGGCCCCAGCTACCTCCTCAGCGCATGCCTCTTGCTGATCTACGACCTGCTCTCCTTCGTCAATCCGCAGCTGCTCAGGTCTCTCCACACTCCTAGCTGCAGCCCTTCCCTGGGCCGGGGCGTTGGTCGGCTGTCCCCGAGGACTGAGCCCAGAGGAAGGGACAAAGTGGAGTGAAAAGAGCCCCAGACCAGGAACTGAAGGGGCTCTGCCCACTTCCTGTGTGCCCTACAGCGGCAGCAATGCCTTGGCACCTCAGTTGCCCCATTTGCGTCCAGCTTATATTCACCGGGCACATTCTCTGTGCCAGGCTCCTTAGTGGATGCATTAACAAACATTCTTTCTTAAATTCTAGAGAGAGGTGTCTCTAGTCCCACTTAACAAATGAGGAAGCAGAAAAGCTAAGTGCAAAACAACAAAACCCATACAAACAAGTAAGGAAGCAGAAACTCAGAGAAGTGAAATGACTTGCCCAAGGGCACACGGCAGATAAACACGGATTTGCGTCCAGGGCTCTGAACTCCAGCTAAGTGCTCTTTCCAGTTAGTAGGCTCCATCATCTGTCACGTGAATGCCTTGGACTTGACGAGAGGGTGAAAAAGAGCTGCCTAGTGGCTGAGCCTCTAATCCCTTCCCTTCCATTCATGCATTCATTCATTCATTCAATGAATATTTCTGGAGCCACGGGGTCCCGAAATGGTGCCGGATGCTAGGGATACAGAGATAAATGTGACCTAGTCTCAAAGTCTTGTGGGAGACACCAGTGTGTAAATCCAACAGAGTACAGTGTAGGCCCCAGTGTGCTTGGGTGTCCGGACAACCCAGGGGGCGGGGGCGGGAAAGAAGCCTGCTTGGGAAGGAGCAGGGCGCGCTCGCCAGCCAGGGAGGTTATCACGTTTGGAAGGACAGCAGGAGCTAGCTAACCAGGTGAGGAGGAAGGGGAAGGTGCAGGCTAGGCAAAGGCAGAAAGGCCTGACGCAGCAGGGAACTCCGGGTATCTCTGCCTCGCTTTGGAGAGGGAGAGAGCTAAGGAAATCCTTGAAAGATTTGCAGCCAGGGAGGGGCGTCTGGTTTGCATTTCAGAAGGATCCCCTGCCAGCAGTGTGGGGGATGTAGGACAGGGGGCCAGATGGAAGTGGGCCAACCAGGTCAGACGAGAGTCCAGGCCAGGCGTGAGATGGGATGCAGATGCTACTTGGGAGATGGGAGGGGTGTGCCAGGGAGAGGGAAGGGTCAAGGGTGACTGGGTTCTGGCCTGGGGAACTGGAGGAGGATGATAGATCTCCGTCAGGGAGAGGATGACCTCCAGGGGAGGAGAGGGCTGGGCCTAGGGCAAGGTGGTGAGCTGAGTCTTGGCCACATTGGGCCTGAGGTGCTGGTGGGCCCCCTGAGGTGAGACTCCCAGAGGCATCAGGTGAAAGCCCAGGTTTTCCTATCTGTAGCTGAGCTTTGGCACAGAGCCCATGCAGAGCCCACAGACAGAGCCCCAGGGAATCCGACAGGTGAGGAGTAAGCAGAACCTGGCTGGAAGGGTCCAGAAATGGAGGAGTACAGCCCTTGCAGGGCAAGGTGTGGCCTCCAGTGAAGCAGGGTGGCCAGGAAAACAGAGCCAGAGGAAGGCAATGCAGAGTTAGTGACTTCGCCAAGGACAGAGGCTGAGACAGGAAGGGCCTGAGAGCAGGGGGTCAGCAGTAGAGACACGAGACCTAGGAACTTCCTGTAAAGAAAGGTATATTTCCTGTGGCTGCTTAACAAATCACCGCAAACTTGGTGGCTTAAAACAACAGAAATTTATTCTCTCACAGTTCTGGAGGCCAGAAGTCTGAAATCAGGGAGTCAATGGGGTTGGTTCCTTCTAGGGGCTCTAAATGAGACTGTCTTCCATGCCTCCCAGCTTCTGCTGTTTGCCTGCAATCCTGGGCATTCCGAAGCTTTGGAGTAGATGCATCACTCCAGTCTCTGCCTCCATCTCCATCTGTGCCTTCATGTATGCATGTATGTGCGTGTGTGTG
>PVJL010009439.1:0-57244 GCA_004026885.1 Lyroderma lyra
ACACGACCCCCCCACACACACACACATGTACACACACCATTTATGAGGGGAGCCTGTAGAAAGAGCAGCACATAGTTCAACCTGTTCTGCTTGGTCAAAAAGTAGCTGGCCAACTCTGAATGAATAAAAAGATGAGCTAGCTGGGGGCCCCTGCTTGAGAGTCACTTCCACATCCCACTACCTCTGAGACCTGGGCCTGTGAGCCTCACCAGCTGTGCAGTGGGGAAATTCACACCCCATAATCACAGGATTAAATGAGATACCACAGAGCCAGCTGTCAGAATCTCAGCCAGCTGTGCATCGTTGGGCCAGTTCCTGCCCTTCTCTGTGCCTCAGCTTGCTTCTTATTGAACAAGGCTGGGGTGGAGGTGATGCCCTACTTTCTGTGTTCTTCTGGGGGGCGGGGTACATTTCCCAGGGCCGGAATGAGACACAGGGAATTGAGGCGACACTGTGGAAAGCAGGCACCTGACAGGATGCCCTGGGCCTCCATCCTCCCATGATCTGGGGTCAAGGCTAGAGGGACCCCCAGATAGCTCCATCCTGGGCCCAGATCACTGGGGGGCCTCGTCCAGGAGAGAGCAAAGCCTCTGCCTGCACCTGCACAGTCCCAGCTTCCCTTCCAGGTCTTTATTTCACAAATCCTTCCGCTCATTGCCTGTTCTAAACACTCCACAAATATGAACTCCCAATGACCCGTCAAGTAGGTACTATTCTTCCTAGCACAGAGAAGGTAAATGAGGCCCAGAGAGGCAGTGACATGACCATGGCCCAAGCAGGAGGCGACAGTTGCCAGGCTGGGACACGAGCAGTGGGCCCCCAACCCAGGGCCTCCCCCTTGTGGAGACCCGCAACACTGCAGCCACAGGGCTGGGGCCTGAGCGTCCCCAACCTCTCTGGGAGGCCTGGTGGGAGGCCCTAACTCCTCACTTAGGGTGATGGGAAGCCACCTGCCTCTTGCTCCCCTTATCCTCTGGCCAGCACTGCCTGATCACAGGAGGGCAGACACGACTGAGACTTGGGAAATGGGCAGGTGTCCCAGGTCAGCAGGGTCTCAGCTGCTTCCATCACCCAGGGACCTCATCGGTCAGCCACAGGAGGCACAGCTGGGTGAGATATGGAGTGCATGCAGGCCCTGGTGGGACCCGAAGGCACGGAGGCAGTCGCAGCCCTAGAACCACCCGGCACTCTCCCTGATGTCCTCTGAGGTAAACTGAGGGGGAGGATGAAAGGATAGGAGACTCGAAACCTGCTTGGCCCCATATGAGTTTCTTGTGACCGTCATAAAGTACCAAAAACTGGGTAAGCTGCAAAACCAGGAATTTATTCTCTCACAGCCTGGAGGCCGGAAGTTTGAGATCAAAGTGTGGGCAGAGCTGTGCCCTCCAGAGGGTCAGGGGGAGGGTCCTTCCTGCCACTTCCAGTTCCTGGGGGCTGCCTGCAACCCCGGCCCCTTCCCGTGGCCTTCTTATAGGGACACCAGTTTTGGATTTAAGGCCCACCCTGACTCAGTATCACCTGATCTTAACTACATCTGCAAAGACCCTATTTTCAATTAAGGTCACATTCTGAAGTTCCAGGTGGACATGCATTTTGGGGAGACACTATCCCCCACCCCCAACACTACCCATATTCAGCAGTGACTCAGGTCCCGGTCTGGCCTCCCCACCTCAGCACCCAAGGCCTTGCCTGGTTTGACCCCTGCTGCTCCCTGTCTGTGTTCTGCCACCAGCACTTTGACCCTCTGCCCCAGTCACATGGAGATCAGCGTGCTGCCCGCCATGTCCCCACATTGAGCCCCAAGCTTTTACCAATGCCGTTCCCTCTGTCTGGAATGCTTTTCTCTAGTTTTCCGTATCGAGACCTTCCTCTGCCTTCCAAGTCCAGCTCAAGCATCACCACCCTCAGGAAGCCCTCCCCAACTTCAGGTTGGATTCGCTGCCCCTGAGCTCCCTGCTTCTAATGCTGATTCCAGCCACTGTGACAAACACACAGTTTAGTATCCGTCACAGCAACTGTCAGACTCCTCCAGATACCAGGAGGGCAGGGGACTCATCTTGTTCCGGTCAACATCCCAACCCTGACACAGGCCTGGGCACTCCACCGACTCGTGATAAGGTCGGAAGGAATGACCACACAGTCGTGGTTGGGTCTCAGAGGGCCCTTCCGGCTAAGACTCTGTCCCTGCCTGCCCTCGGTCCTGTTCAAGCCCAGTACCCCACAGCTCTGGCCCTCTCAAAGCAGCAGCCCTCAGCCCTGGTTGCACATTACAATCACCTGGGAGGTCTCAACACACCCCTGCAGGTGCCCTACCCATCGGATCTCTGGGGGCAGGGCCTGGGCATCAAGAGGTGTGTCAGGGAGTTCCCTGATGGTGTAGTGGCTTAAGGCTTCAGCGCTGGCGCTGTCAGCACTGCGGCCTGGGTTCGATTCCCAATCAGGGAGCTGCCCACATACCAAAAAGCAAAAAAAAAAAAAAAAAAAAAAAAAAAAAAAAAAAAAAAAAAAAAGAGGTGTGTCAGAGTTCCTGGGTGATTTCAACAAACATTCCAGTCTGAGAAGCCCTGCACCACGGGCAATGGAAAGGCTGGGGGATTCTGAAACTCTGATCCCCACTCAAGAAGGGCTCTCCTGATGTGTCCTCAGTGCCCTCTATGGTGTGAACCATTCATTAGGGCAGGCCCTGCTTACCCTCACTGCTGTCCCTGCCGTGACTATGCCAGCATGCCCATTGTCAGCACACTCCAGGGCTCAATGCTCCCCAACCACCACTCATTCCTAAGGTGTCTCCCCCAGGCCCCCAGCTTCACATACCATCTGTGCGCCTAGGATGCCCACATTCATAGCTCCAGACTCAAATTGCAACTGCCAATTGGATCTCCACTTGGGTGTCTAACGGTATCTCTTATTTCGGCCAGAACAGAGCTCTTCCCCCTCCCCACACCTTCCCTCCTGGCACGCTATCTTTCCAGTTGCTCGCGTCAAAAAACACAGATTTCTTAAGTCCACTTTCTCTCATATTTCACCTCCCACCCGCCAGCAAATCCTGGCAACCCTACATTCCAAATGTGCCCTGCATTTCCTCCCTCTCTCCAAAGCTATGATCCTGGTCTCAGAAACCACATGCCTTGCCTTGATTATTGTAGCAGTTTCCTAACAGTCCCCTGCTCTGTCCTTGCCACCTTAGTCTGTTCCCCACATAGTGGCTGGGCGATCCTGGGTTGGAAGCATGGAAGGGATGACGCTGAGGCTCTCTATCACCTCAGCTCTGGACTATGTCCTCTTGATAGTGCCTGTCCCCAACACCTCACATACGATGGTGGCTTCTCTGTGCTAGAAGGCTGGAGCAGTCAGAGAGGGCTTCCTGGAGGAGGTGGGGCTTTGCACTAAGTGCTGATGTGGGTGAGGAGCCAGGAGGGAGTGGGGCCATCCACCATGAGCGAAAACTGGAGTTGAGAGGAGCAGTGTACTGGGAAAGGCAGGGAGTGAGTGGCATGGCCTGCTTCTGAGGGAGCCAGCTGTTAAAGGCACAGCTAGGAGTGCCCTGAGGTCCCTGCCTTGCAGCCCAGAACCTGTCAGCCTCATCTCTGTGACTTTGCACCTAACCTGCTTCAAGGCAGCCCGAAGACCCCCGTTCAGCCCATTTCCAGCAGCCGTGCCCCACCCTGGCTTCCTCTGGAAGAAATACAGTTTCCAGCTCCACCCAGACCCACTGAGTCAGAAAGGCTGGGGTAACCTTGCCAGAACCTTGTGAATATGGGGGACCCAGAGCCCCCCCACCATTCTTCCCACTGGACTCGGGACCTGGGATTCCTGAGCGTATGAACACTGGAACAGTCTGGGCTACCCCAGTAGGGGACAGAGCTGACAAACCCACACAGGGAGACACTCCAAGCCGGCAGGGAGATGGGAGGGGCTGCCTCATTTCTCAAGGTTGAATGCATAATACTGGGAATCACACACCTTCGGCCCTTCTAGAACCACAGGAGGTTAGAGCCAAGGAAGTAAGAAAACCTGTCCTTTTGTAAGTGAGGACACAGGGGTCAGGAAAGGCAGAACTACGGCGGGGTGGCAAGTGGCTGAGCTGGGGCTTGCACTCAGGTCCCTCCCTGACGGACACTTAGTTGAGCAGCTTGACAAAGGCTATGTCACCCCTGGGGGACAGTTAGCAATGTCTGCAGACATTTTTGGTGGTCACAGCTGTGGGAGTGGGTGCTAAAGGCATCCAGTGAGGGGAGGCCAGGGATGCAGCTTGACATCCTACAATGCACGGGACGCCAATCCCCCAAAGAATGATCCAGCCCCAAATGTCACAGCACCGGGTTGAGAAGCCCTGGGCAGGTTCTTGGGCCTCCAAAACAGCCTAGGGCTAGGAAACCAGTGACCTCATAGAAGTGTCTGTGCCAGGAGCCCTCAAGTGCCTGCCTGACTCCTAGTAAGGAGACCTGAACAGCCTCAGAACTGTCCAGGAAGAGTCTGTGGGCATGCTGCAGGTCAGCGAGGCACCACACATCACCACCGTCAACAGGGGACCCTCCAGACAGCAAGTGGGCACATGCGCTCCCGGCCTGGCAGCTGACCAAGCCCCCACTTCCTGGAGGGACCTGGGCTGAAAGCATAGCCCTGACTTCCCAGCTGCTCAGAGGTGGGTCAGCCTGAACCCGCTGCCCCACCCCGTCTCGCCACTTGCTCCCACTTGGGAATCTGAACAGAGAACCCCCAGGACAGAATCACACAATCAACCTTGAGAAATTAGGCAGCCCCTCCCAGCTCCGGGCTCGACGCCCCCTCCCTCTTTTCCGCCGGCGAGCACTGGTTCTAAGAGCGGTTCATATTTAATAATGCAATTTATATTCCACTCTCAACATAAACTATTGTAAAGGCGCTCTAATGTAAAAATACATCTGGCTTGTCAATAGTTTATCTTCTAGATCTGCATCTAAATCCCTGGGCCTTTTTGACTTATGGCTGCACCACTGTCTAATGAATAAAAAGGTGCAAATTATAGGCCCGGCTTTAATGCTCATCATAAAATTAGACGATAGTTGCAAAAGCTGCATTCTCCTGCCCACAGTGCAGCAATGGCGAGCCATAAATAAAGTGTATTTAATGTATCCCAGAGCTGTGCAAACCCAGGAAACAGTGTGTTATTGCTTGGCCTTCGATGGGTCCGCCACAAGTTCAATGAAGTGATAACAGATCCATCATGTGAATTTATGTTAACTGTCTCCTTGCAAAGCCATGGCCTCAACACTGTAAATAGCCTACAATCCTTCTAGCAGGCCTGCGTGCCAGTAAAACTGTCAGTGTCAGGCTGGCAGCAAGCACCTTCAGGACAGGGGAACGAGCCGTTAAGTTCTGCAGGCGGACGAGGCCGCACCTCCCACCCTCCAGGCTTTTCTGTGGGTCCCACAACTAAAAAGGAAATGAAAACGTCTTCCCAACAGCAGATCCCAAGGGCAGGGGTCAACAGATGCCAGCTGTTATAGGAAGCTCTGCTGGGGACCGTGGCCGGTGGGGGGCAGGGGTGGGAGCAGGGCCAGGCAACCAGGTGTGGGGACCCGGTCACTTCCCGCCCCAGATTGCCAGCTGTCTCTAGGCTGTGAGTTGGGGGTGGCACCAGGACACACCGCTGCCCCCTGGAACCTGCTGGTCCCATAGTGGGTTCGTTATGTCGTCATCCATTTGTTCCTTCCTCGTTAGTATTTTATTTAACATTTTCTATGTTCCAGGCCCCGGGCAGACTTCGCCTCGGGGAGATGCCACTACCGAGAAGACAAGGTTTCCGAGTATAAAAATTAGGTCGTGCTAGTATCTATACACATCTAATGGGCGGCGGTCCCTCCCAACCCTCCCACCTTTGTTGTCTGCACTGCCAGGTGAGACCCGCAAAGGGGTTGTGAACTCATCCCGAGGACGGGGCAAGAACCCCTTGTCCGGGGCAGGACACAGAATAGAACACAGCAGCGTCGCTCAAGCATCGTTTCAAGGGCACTGCGTGTGCAGGGGGCCTGGGTCATGCTGTCAAACGTCAGGTTCACATTCTGGGTCCTTCGCATAAAATCGAGCTACACTTGACATTATCGGTCATTGGCAATGCATGCGGATCCTGAAACACCAGTCTTTCTTGGTGAGTCGAAGTTTTACGAAGTGCGTAGCCTGTTAGGAAGTGGTACGTGTACACCGATGTACGTGTGTACAGCATCCACACAGACTGTTCTGAGAAGCATGTACTAAAATTGTTTTGTTGATATGACCTCAAGGAAGTGGTATGACAGTGGGAGACCACCGGTACCCGAGACGCGCCGTAGCCCTAGCGTCAGACATCGCTGACACCAACAGCTGAAGATGGCACTCCAAATTCAGCAGGGACAGTGGGCTGCTGTCCTGGGGCATGCCAGCTGGGGCAGATGGTGACACTAATATTTGCAACGTGAGCAATGTCCCTTGCTAGAGACTAGGGACACCTCTGCCTTCGTCCCAGGCAGAAGTCCTTGTAGCCACTCATCTCCCCATTTTCTCAACCCAGGATGGATGATGCCTCACTTCCCACAAACCAGCCACCACGAGCATGCTCCTTTGGGACACAGGAGTCCCCTCACTCCCCTGTGTCACTGCTTCAACCTCACTCTCTGGGGTGCTCAGAAAGCAGGGAGGGGCTCCTGCCCCCATGGTGGCCGTTACTATGCGGATTCCCAGGCCTGACCCCCGGGGCTGGGGCCAGGGATCCAGCTACCCACTGAGGTGTGGTGGCCGCTAAGTGTTAGCCGCTGGGTTGACAGGGAACATGGAAACACATGGGCTGTGAGACAGGAACCAGCACTCTGACCCCGCGGGTCAGCCATGAGGCACACAGAACAGCGGGGGCTCGGAAGGGTGTTCCCTGTGGGTTTCCGGCAGGAGCAGCAGCAGCCTGGATCCTTCCAGAAGCCAGGTCTTCCACGAGCAGAATCCTGACTTCACACGGGTGGGTCAAAGGTTCAGCTTTGTTAACTTGCACCTGAACAAACAGCAGCGCCGCTTTCGAGGGCATGCGGCACCGGATCTCGGGTAGGCCGAACACTGGTCCCCAAAGGCCTCCGTGTCCCACCCCCAGAACTGGTAAATATGTTACCTTACATGGCAAAAGACGGAAATGAAAAAGGACTCTCTGCAGGTGTGATGAAGGTAAGGGTCTGAGTTAGGGGGAATTAGCCTGCATCATCCTTCAATGGACCTTCAGTGCATTCACTGCATCCTTGTAAGAGGCTGGCAGAGGGCGCTTTGACACCCAGAGGAGAGGCCACGTGAGGGCAGGGCAGCGAGAAATATGAAGATAAGGGCCTTCAAGACAAGAGTGATGGGGCCACAAGCCGAGGAATACTGGCAGTCCCCAGGTGCTGGAAGAGGCCAGGATGAATTTGCCCCAGAACCTCAGAGGGAGGGGGGTCCTGCCCATACTTGGACTTCATTCAGCCCAGTGATCCCGATTCTGGTCTTCCGGCCTCCAGAATTGTGAGAAAATAAATGTCTGTTGTTTTAAGCCTCCGAGTTTGTGGTCATTAGTTATGCGGCAGCCCCAGGGCACTCACACAGAGTCTCATGTTCCAAAGGGTCTAGGTCTCAGAACTCAATGCTCTATGGCTGCTACCTTCAAATTCTTAACAATTTCGTCTTCGGAGTTTTGTCTTGTAAGTGAGGTCCCACGGCACAATGGTATGTGCTGGGGCTTGAAGCCTGGGAACAGTGGTGGTCCTGCCTCTCCGCCCCCAGCTCCCCCTGCCACCCCCATACTCCGCTGCCCAACTTCCAAAGCAGCAAGAAGGCTTTGAATGGTGGAGTGTGAGGGGTAGGGAGGCTCATGTTCTGTCATTACTGCCACCCTTGGTTCCCTCTTACCTACGCCAACCCAGGCACCGAGCACATCTTGGGGTGGAGGTTTTGATTTCTTAAGAGTGGCCCCTCCACCCTGGCTTGGAGTGTTAGGCCAATGGGGTGGGGAGACTGATTTCCACCTTGCACTGCCAATGATGGAGCCAGCCCTGACAACCAGAGTTCTAGGCGAGCCAATGGGGTGGTGTCCTGGACACCTTGGACCACTTTCTTGGGAGTGTCCCTGCACTGTGCCCTGGCCAGCCCCCCAAGAGCTCCTGGGCCTGCAGAGACAGATGGGGTCTGCCCAGCAGCTCTTCACACTGTGATTACAGCCTGAACCAGGGGCCTGGAATCATGTTTTCAAGAATTAGGATGTCCTCTCCCCTGCTCTGCATTGCAAATCTGCAGTGCAGCCAGCTCCTGAACACGCTTCCAATGGAAGTCAAGGGGAAGCACCCCAACCTCACTCGGTGCTCAGACACTGTTACTGTTCTTTGCATAGCAGTCACCCCCATCTCTGATGACTCCCAGGGTGGCCTTTCTGTGCAAACACTGATAATTTTATCCCTCCCTTGAAGGCTTGCAAGGCACATGCATTAACACTACAAATTAAACTGACTGAGGAGCACTCCATTCTCATAATGCCCAGTATTGGGGCAACTCTGACAGGGCCCCTGTGCCCCCGCCTCCTGGTGCTCATGCCCCTTCAGTGTGAGCTGCACCTAGGGACTGGCCTCTGATGAACAGAAAATGGCAAAAGTGAGGGGATGTCACTTCCGAGATGAGTTTACAAAGACTGTGACTCTCATCTTGCATGCCCTCTCTTGCTGGTACGTGTTCTGCGTTCTCTTGTCTTCTTGGCCTGCTCACCTCAATAAAGCTGGTTGCCATGTTGCAAGAGGGCCATGTGGCAAGGAATCAAGGGTGGCCTCTAGCCAACATCCAGCAGAAGACTGAGGCCCTCGGTCCAACTGAATCTTGCCAACAACTATGCAAGCGAGCTGGGAAGTGGTCCTTCCCCAGGGAGCCTTCAGATGAGGCTGCAGCCCTGCTGACACTGGTACCACAGCCTGTGAGGGCTCCTAAAGCAGGAGGCCCCGCTAAGCTATACTCAGATTCCTGACCCACAAAAACTATGAGATAACACATGCTGTTTGGAGCCACTAACTTTGGGTGCAATTTGTTATGCAGCCATTTATGGTGAATATACCCAGCCAGACATTCCCAGTGACACCTTCTTTGGGAAGCACTGTCCTGTGGTTTTGCAGCCCGTGTTCATGTTAGCTTACAGAATCCTTATCTCTTCACCCATGCTCCCATTTCTGACCTCATCTCTTGTAGGCTCAGCCTGGCCCAGCCCTCAGTCAACCACGACCATCCCAGTCAGCATTCTTGTCTGTAAGGCTGACCTCTTGACTCTATGACTAGGTTCACTCCTTCTAGGCCCACTCCAGTCTCCCCTTCATGACCAGCTTGCTCTGATCGACTCCATCTCATCGATGTCTCCCCTGGGCCTTTCAGCATCTCTAGGTTCAGTTCGGAAAATACCATGGCCTTGATGACAGGTCACTTTCAGGTCTCAGTGTCCCCTGGCTTGCTTTGTCTCCCTGCCAGGCAGCAAGGTTCCTAAGGGTGGAGAGTTCTTCTTAACCACTTAATGCCAGACCTGTAGGGCACCTACTACGTGCTGGAAGCTGGTCTTACAAATAAATAGCAAAGGATTCTTGCCCTCTCTGGGCCAATATTCTCAGATTTGGGGACTGCAGACTGTGAAGAAGATGGTCGTACCCCCAATGTGTCTGGGCCCCACTGTTGTCCCCCGAGGTGAGTTCTGTGCTGATGTGACTGCACACAGACACAGGCTTTGAGTCCCTGGAAATGCTTATTGAAAGGGTGGTTGTCCAGTAACCAGAAACGCTGATATTGTTTACATTTAGTTGGCCATAAGTGTGGAGATCACGGTTCTGGTAGACAACTGACAGAACCCAGATTGAGAAACACTGCTTTCACCCAATCCAGCAACACATGGTAAAAGCCAAAGCCTAGAAAGTTAGGGACACCTTAACCAAGTAAAGCACTCAGGTAGAACTCGGTGTCTACGAATGGGCCAGGACCATCCAGACCAGAGCATGCCTAGGAGGCCTGAACCACCTGCAGCTGCTATCTCCAGACCCTGACTGGACCCGTGGCCTGACAATTTGGAGACAAAAGGACAGGCCAAATGCAGGAAGAAATACCCCAGAGGCATGTCCTGCCCGTTGACCTTGTGTGCAGTGCCTTGTGCATACAGTAGGTGCTTGACAATACTCCTGGTAATTACAGCCTCTTGCATGCTCCCCAGCCGTGGTCAGCACTCCAAGTGCCCCTATCACCCTTTCTCTCATCCTAAGTGGGCTGTCCACTCCCACCACCTTGAGGCCATAGCCACGGCCACCGAGCACGAGGCCTGGGCAAGCAGCACCTTGGCCATCTGCCTGCGGAAGGACTGGTTACAGCCTCCCCACCAGGAGAGCCAGGTAGGCAGCCGCCTGCCTCTGGGCCAGCTCCTGACTTTCAGGGAGGCACCCAAAGGAAGGCAACCGTGTACTCCCGAGGAGTCAACAAGCCAGACAGAGCCCGCCCACCCCCGACTTCATTCTCCCCGCCCAGTGCCCCACCCACCCCACCCCAATCCAGTGGTTCCGAGGATGCCCTAATAATAGCAATACTAAATCCTTGAGGCCAATTCTGCTCCATTTCTATAAATAATGCAGAATCTTTTTATTTACTGACAGGTTGTAAAAGTATCAGGGAGAATAATGTGAAATCAGGAGCTGCTGAATAATGCATGACACCCATCTCTCTTCCTCTCCTGCCTGGGTGGGGGCCCCCACTGGCCCCTCCCAGAGACTCTGCTCACCCAGGTGGGGCTCAAAAACCGCAGCACGCAGGCCCTGGGTGCCTCTTCCTCCTCATCCAGACGACGGTTGAGGTTTGGACTCCATCCACATAGGATCTTGTGGTGGAGTCTCTGGGGCCATTCGGGGTACAGGGTCTCTGGATTTGCCCCCTCGCTGATTTGGCTATTCAAACTAGGCCTCATGCCCTCCTCTCCCAAACCAATATTTGCATGGTCAAAGCCAGGTCTCTGCTACACCCCCTTCTAAGCACACACCCATAGACACACACAATCACACACAGACACAACCACACAGAGACATACATAACCACATACAGACATATAACCATGCACACCATCACACAAGATACACAGCCATGTAAATATACAGAGACACACAGAGATACACACAATTATGAGTATATACACACAGCTGCACAGAGACACATACATACAGACACATACACACAGACAGACACACACAACCACACACACAGACACAATCACCCACACAAGATACTTAACCACATAAATACACACACAGACATACGTACCCCCTCACGCACCCTGTGTTCCCAATTCTTTGATGATTAAAACCTCAGCAGAATGGAGAGGGCTGACGGAAGGTTTGGTGGATTGCTCCATATTTTTTCTTGACTTTTGAAGAATTAGCATTAATAATTCAAGGTGCTGGCTTGGTGACGAGGGCGGGCACAGTTGTTAGCAGTTGGCGGTTCACTGTGGCCATCACACGAGGCCCCTGCAGGAAGCTGCCTGGGGTTTGCTCTGGGCCTGCTCAGGGGCCGCCACCTGCAACAGTGTGACTTAGCAGGTTCCATGTCTGCTGTTCCCAGGCAGGGCCCTCTGGAGCTGGGCCACATGGTGGGCCTGCGGGCTGGGTTCCTCTCAGCAATCCAGGGAACGGTTGGGGGAGGGCTTACCACTTGCAGGGTCTAGTCTAGGAGCTTTGCACATATTCCTTTTTGGTTCATCCTCCAAACACACTAGAATGTACACCCCATAGGGTGGGGCTTTGTCTATTTCACTGACTACTATGTCCCCTGGGCAGCGCTGGGCCCATAGCAGGGGCTCAGAAATTATGCCTGGACTAACAAAGCTTGGTACTGCCATTGAGAAACCGGCAAGGTTTGTCCAAGGGCCTGCAGGGGCTCTACAAAGCCCACAGGGATTGGGGGAGAGGAAATTAAGATGGGGGTACAACTTTATCGGTGACACTTTCTTCCAGAAGCTGAGTGGGGGATATGGGAGTGGCTGTATCATCCTTTATACTTTTCTGAATGCATCAAATATTCACAGTGAGACACCTGTGAGGTCCCGTAGCGCCTGTGGACTGAGTCCTCCTTGGAAGCACATCTTTCCAGAGTGCATGGGCCCTTGCAAGGGGTCAGGGGCTGCTGGCAAAGACTCAAGAGCTGGGGGGACCCTGCAGGGCCTGCAGATGAGGCAGTGCCCCATGAATGCTGGGGCCAGGAGCTGAGTCTAATGCAACTCTGCAGGGCTTCCAAGAGTACTGCACACGCATGTGCGTGCATACTCGCACACACTTACATCACACATGTGCACACATACCACAGGGCACCACACAGGTGCAGGCATGCATGCAGTTACACACAACAGACTGCATAAATGTCCACACGTGCACACCCCCACATGCCTATATTACATATATGTCCACATGTCTGCACGCACATGCACACAGAACTACACAAAACTACATGCATGTGTATTCCTCTGAGCAGGACCAAGGGACCAGAAATGCATGTTTTCCACTGGCCCAAGAACTTAGCTCTAATAGCTTGCAGAGGATCTGAAATTGGCTCCAATTCTAGGCTATCTCCCCCATTTAACAGCTGGGCACACTGAGGCCTGACAGCAATTTGCCTGAGAGGATGGAAACTGATATGTTTTTAGTGCCAGTGTCCAGGCAGCTCTTTCATGAATTACCTCGATCTATTCTTGGCAGACACTTAGTGGCAGGTATGTCCCCACTCTAAGACACAGACGGGTGTGCAACCATTTTCCTAAAGTCATCAAATGGTAGAGCCAGGATTGGTTGCAGCCTGGTTGCCTGCAGGCCTCTGCCTCCAGACCCTGGAGGGACAGAGCTCCCCTGCCTGGGTCCCTCCACTACAAAGAATAATATTACTAATACTCCTGCCCCACTCCCCCAGCAGGGGACTCAGTTATTCACATGCAATAATTCTAATCTCATGACCACGCATGGGAGTTGGTATTATAGTACTGCCATGCCCATTTTGCTGATGCGGACACTGAGGTATATGGACAGGTGACACCACTTATTGCAGCGCTGACTCCTGCACACACTAGAAGTCCTGGTGCATCTACACTGGGGCTTTCACCAGGATGCACATAGAATCACCCAGAAGCTTGAAAACACACCAATGCCTGGAACCCTCTAGGCTGAGATTCTGAAAACCTGGTCTGTGGGGGAAGCCCGGGCCAATTTGTAAAGGTGATCCTAAGAGGCAGCCCAGCTCTCCTGGGGTCACCTGCTTTTGGCAGCCTCACGCCTCCGTTTGTGAAGCCTCCAGGGGGAGAATCCCAGAGGAAATGCCTGAATTAAAGTCAGACCTGTCAGAGGGGCCCCTTCTTTGTCATTTCAGTCCCAAAGCCCAAAGCCAGCATGCCCCCAGAGGAGCGGGTGCGAAGGTGGCCAAGGTGTGAAGCTGACAGTGTCCTTGCACGGGGCCAGATGGCTGCTTGGCCAGCAGGTGGTGCCGCCCCTGCTGCCAGCAGCTCCAGGGAGCCCCAGGGGCTGAGTCAGAAGCCAAGGCTCCCTGCCTGGAAGGTGACTTTGGAACCTCGTGAGTTTGGATGTGACAGCTCTGGGAGCCTGGAGGAGCACTCCGTCTCCAGATAATTACTCCCTCCACAAGCTGGGCCACTGGAGACCGCGTGCTCCTGGCAGGGACAGTGCAAGGAGACACAAACGCCGAGCAGCTGCCTGCGGGGCAGACACAAACCGCGCGGGTCGGGGGACGGGCGGGGCTCCAGCTCCCATGAGCCTCGTTGTGTGGCTCTAGGTCCAGCTGTCTACCTCCCCGCCTGGGGAAGGGGAGACCCTCCACTTCGCCTCGGGGCCGAGAGAAGACATTTGAACCCCCGACACAGTACGTGAGAAACTAAGCCTCACCTCTTCTCACAGGGAGACAGGGAGCTGGGGGGTCCTGAGACGTCGGCTTCTCCCCTTTCCATCCACTCCACGCTTCTGCGTCCTCTCCCCGCACCCCTCAGACAGCTGGAGGAGCACCCCCTCTATCCAGTTTCCTGTCCACGTTTCTCACTTTCACTCTGTCTCGTTCTTTCCCTTTATTTTCTGTCTCTTTGTTTCTCTCTCTGATGTTCCCAAACCTTTGGGGTGACAGGCTCCCTGGAGAGGGTACCCTATCTCCCGCAAAGACAGGAAATGAGCACCCTCCTAGACGGCAGCCCGCAGCCCCACAACCCATGCTCCAGTGGTCCAGAGGTGGACTCTGCTGGAGCCACCACTGGTTCAAGTCCCCACTGGGCATGTGACCTCCAAGGGACCCCATTCCATTTGGGCAGCCCACAGAGTTCATCTGACCTCTCAGGAGAACTTGGAAATGGCCTGGATGCCCTGAACTGTGCACAGCACCCCCTTTCCAAGTCTGGGAGAGGAGGGAGCAGGCTGGGCCCCGGGCCAACTGATTTCCTCAGCCGGTACCCGGTGGTGGGCAGCCAGCCGCCTCTGGCAGCAGCAGCCTGGCATCGGAAGGCGATGACAGACCGCAGGGGTGGAGAGAGAGGGCGGGGTGGCTCCTCCCACATCAAACTGGAAGTGGGTGGTGGCAGCGGGGTGGAGGGAGGAAAATTGATTGGGAAGTGTTCTGGCATCAGTTACAGCAAATCTGCTCTGCTCTGGAGTTCAAGCCAGGGCCTGTCTGGGGAGGGCCTTTCTGTCTCTTAAACACAAGCGACACCCACCTGCTCCCTCTGGTCCCCTCGCCCCAAGTGCCTAAGCTGGCCCAGAAGAGGCTGTGCCTTTTCTCCCTCCCCCAGCCTTGGGGGAGCTGGGGAGCAGGAGGGGTGGATGTGCTTACTTCCCCCCTCCTCACAGGATCTGAGTGGGTTTTCCACCATGGAATACGAGCTGTGGGTGAGCAGCCGAGACTGAGGCTGGAAACGGCTGCCCAGCCCAGGGGACTGTGCCGCCAGCCTTCCAGACCCCATGCACAGGGTCTGGGGTCTCATCTGGGGCGACTCAAAGTCCTGCAGAACTCCCCCAAGATACCCCTTCTGCAGGGCCTGGGCGTTTGTGGTTTTCCTCTCTCTCCTGGTCTATTCTGGGCCTGCTGTGCTCCTGGCCAGCTGGGAAAGGGGCTGAGGCCTGGGGCGGGCGGCAAGCGGCCAGGAGGAAGCCGGAGGAGGCAGGCGGTGGACGATTTAGGAGCTGCTCTGGGCAGGCCCCTGGAGAGTGTGGGTAGGGGAGGGCGGAGGTGACAGATGGAAGGAACATTTATTAAGGGTGAGCCGAAAGATGTAAAGAGTTTTCTTAGAAGCCCTGGTGAGAGGGAGGCTTGGAGCCGCTGTGGCGAGGGCTGAGCACGGCGCCTGGCCCAAAGCCGGAGCCGCAGAGCATGGCACTGGCCGCTGGGAGGATATCTCTGGCCAGCATACAGCCCGGCCCGTGTCCAGCCTGGCCAGGCCTGCGGGCTCTGAGACGCCCTTCTGCTCTGGCCTTGGGCAGATGGGTCCACCCTCTGGCCTTGGTTTGCCCACCTGTAAAATGGGTAGACTCATGCCACCCTTCTTACACAGAAGAACTTGGCGCACAGTAGGGATGCAATAATCTCGGTTTCTGCCATTCCTTCCTTAGCCTGGTGTTCAGAGCCTGTCCCATCTTGCCCCAGACCCTCTTTCCTGCGCATCTCCCACCTCACCGCGGCCAGAACCTCCAGCCTCCCTTTTTCAAGGTGCCCAAGCTCACGTTCCAGAATGGAGAATGCTCAGCTGCTTCCCTCCGCTGGCCCAATTCCCACATGCATCCTTGGAGGCCCAACTCGAGTTCCACCTCCCCTAGGGAGGCTTCCCAGAATGCTTCCAGCCAGCCCCTAATTACGCTCCCCGAGCACTAGGCCGGCCTGGGCCCACACTGAGCCGAACGCCGGAGCACATGAGCTGGGGCCTGCAGGAAGGGCATTCTAGGCGCCTGGAGGGAGGCTGGCTTTCTGGAGGCAGCGGAAAACAGGACAGGAAAGGTACCTGGCTGCAGGAGAAGAGAGGCTCTGTGGTGGGAAGGGAGGGGGCGCTTCCACTCCAACTAAGATGAATAAGCTAATATTGAATCCCCAAGAACACTACTGGCTCCCAGTAGGGCCTGGGACCTTGAGGGAACCTGCAGAGTGGAAGGAAGGAGCGTCCAAGACTTATCCAGCAACCCCACAAAGTGGGCACAGGGGACAGTCCTGAGGGTAGACACCTCAAGTAAAACCCCTGCTAACCCACCAAATCCTTGGATCATAGCTCAAATACCGACCATCCTCTTCATGTTACCACGAGAAAGGCAAGTCCCCGCCCTCCGCGAATATTTGAGAATTCTCCCTCCACACCCATCGAATTAGAGCAGCGTCCAAAGGGGCCGCAGGAGCTCCGACAGGTATTAAACTTTAATGAGCGCTAATGGCTTTGCCCTACTTTGCCAGCACCGGGCCTACATTTACGAACGTTTAATTTCTCAGGTCTTGACCTCCTTCCTTCCCTCTCCTGACGCCCCTCGCTGGCTCCCCCCTGCTCACAGATGGTTGTGGGTGGCAGGTCAGGGAAGGAGCCTTCCTGGACCACCTGACAGCTGGCTCCCCATGCCAGTGACTAAATATTCATTCTCCCAGGAGAAAAGCAAAACTCAACCATGCACCCCAGGACCAGCAGCCAGCAAACAGGGACGGACCGTCAGCTTGACACAAGGGACGGTGGCATTTCATTAAGTCCTTTGCTCCAAGGTAGATTAGCAGAAGTGTCAGGAGGGCCCCTGGCGGGGAGGAGTAGGGAAGGCACATTTTACTGCTGCCCGCAGCCAAGTGGCCCCCCTTTTATGACCAAAACTCCTTAAGCCCAGCACTGTCCCAGGGAGCCTTAGTGGGGACCGTAGGGCCCAGGACGGGCGCCACGCCCCTGCTGCCCCCTGGTGGTGATGAGGCCCACCTGGGGGGGTGGGTACTAAACCCCTCCACTCAGGTGTAGCTGTCAAGCTGGGGCATTGCCTGGGTCTGGACTAGGAGCCCTAAAAAGATCAGAGCCCTGCAATCGATTGCTATCTCATCAGTGTGGGCTCCCCAGGCCTCTGTGGGACTGCAAATCACACAGCAGCCTAGAGAAAGACTGTTCTGGAAGATTCCGGACCTGTCTCAGCCAACGACAGATGGCCCTTTGGGCCTCAGGAGTCATCTCTGCAAAATGATGTTAATAAAACACACTCCCAGCTGCCTCAGTAGCTCTTCAGCTCCAAGATAGAGTGAGTCACTGCCAGCAGTGCTTATTAAGCACCTACTGTGTGCCAGGTATTGTGATATCAGATGTAATGACATCAGACATAACCGCTAGGATTCAAGGGGTGACATGTCAATCACAGACATCAGGTCACTTGGCCTGGAGCCCCCCCGTGGGGTTAGACCAGCACGTGCGTCCCCACTGCCCGTGAGCAGACAGAGCCCTCAGACACAGCGAAGCTCGCACATTCATTCCCTTTCTGGATCAAGGGCCTTCGACTCTTGTTCTCCGGGAGGCAGCTGCAGCAGTGCAGCTGGGCCTATTAGAAGCAATGACCGCAGGCCCTGTGCCAGCGGCCTGCAGCAGCAGGGCCTGATTGGACCCTCTAGCTGACTCTCCTCCCTCTGACCAGTGTATAGTCCTGTCAAAAGGAGGAAGCCAAGCCCAAAGAGGTAGGGAGGAGAGGAGAGAAGCACAGGCTCTGCCAGCCACCCCAGGATTCAGCTGCTCGGAGGGACACATGCTCCTCTCTGGGTGGATGGAAAGACATCGTCATGAGGGGTTCCCAGCCCAGCCAGGGTCAGCTACCCTGGATCCAGTCACCCCTTCTGGCCTCAGGATCTGTCCCCAGGAGATCTGCTATCTTCCCAGAGGCAATGCTCCCTCGTGGTTAAGGAGGCCAATTACCTGGGTTCCAGTCCCTTCTACCATTTCCCAGCCGTGCTACCTGGCTTGGCCCTCAGTTTTCTCATCTGTGAATTGGGACAGTGGGAGAACCTATACCCTAATAAGATTGCCAGATAAACTACAGGATGCCCAGTGAGAGTTAAATTTCACATAAACAATGACTACATTTTTAAATATAATAGCTTTATTAATGTTTAATGCATATACCAAATAATTCACCCATTTAAAGTATACTAGTCAGTGTTTTTCAGTCTATTCATGGAGTTGGGTGACTACCACCATGATCAATTTTAGTGAAAATTCTTCACTCCAAAAAGCAACCTGGTACCCATTAGCTGTCACTTCTCTCCCCCTCCCCACCCCCCAGCCCTAGGCAATGAGTTAAGTTTTTAGTGTAAGTAGATCCCAAATGTTACAAGGGCCATACCTGCACAAAAAATGTATTTGCTGTTTATCTGAAGTTGAAATTGAACTGGGCGTTTTGTTTTTCTTTCTAAATCTGGCAGCCCTACCCCTCCCCCCACCGGCCTCTTAGAGGTGCTAAATGAGTTAATTCCTTCACACCGACTCATTGCTATGGGTGTGTTGGCTATTTTATCGTTATTATCTTTATTATTTGTATTGTTATAATTTGGGTTTCCCCAGAAGGACAGCCTGAGCCATGAGGGTTCAAATGCAAGGAGATTCTTTGGGAGAAGCTTCTGAAAACTGAGGGAGTGGAGCAGTGAGACTGGGCAGTGGGGAGGGGGCCACGGTGAGTGGTCCTGCTGGGGACCCTGGGGGAAATGTGTCCCTGCGACAGACAACAAGGATGGGGGTCTTCATCCAGCAACGCCTTTCCTTCTCAGGTAGGGGTTGTCCCTGGGGATGTCAACCTCCTGTCCAGAATGGGGGCACACCCAGGTCACACGGAAGCACTGAGATCCAAAAGCTATGGCGTCTATGGAACTTTCTGAGCTCTGGGATAGGCAAGGAGATGCTGGCAGCGCACAACAGCTTCTGTTACACTGACCTGGGGCAAGTGTCCTGGGGTGAATAGTGTTCCCTCAGCTTCAGGTCCACCTGGAACCCGTGAGTGTGACCTCCTATAAAAATAGGGTCTTTGCAGATGTAACCAAGTTAAAATGAGTCATAATGGATCAGGGTGGGCCTGATCGAATGCCTGGTATCCTTATAAGAAGGGGAAAATTTGGACACAGACAAACACAGGGAAGATAAAGGGATGCGACCACAAGCCAAGGAACGCCAAAGTTGGCTGGAAACCACCAGAAGCTGGAAGAGGCAGGAGGGATCCTCCCTCCAGAGCCTTCAGAGAGAGCACGGCCCTGCTGTCACTTTGATCTTGGGCCTCTGGCCTCTAGGACTGCGAGAGGATAAATTTCTGTTGTTTCAAGCTGCTCAGTTTTTGGTCTTTTGTTATAGCAGCCCCAGGACACTCCTACAGCAAGTCACTTTATCTCCTCGCCTCAGTTTCTTCAACTGATAAAAATGCCTCTCTCGGAGGGTGGCTGTGTGTAGAGCATTTATAAACCTAAAGTGTTCAGCCCAGTGCCCAGAATGCACTAAATCTTGTATGGTGTCCATTACGATGACTGCGGCTGTTGTGGGTTTGCTTGCTCTGTCCCAGCCCTTTCTGGAGTGTGCTGGGCTGTCAGCCGTGGGGACCTGGAGAGCTGACAGCATCAAACCGTTTAAGCAGCCCCAGCCGGGGAGGCTGGCGCCCTTGTTCTGTCAACTCCCGGGGCGCCGGCGGTGGGGCTGTGAAGGCTCTGTAATAAAGTGGACCGCTATCAATTCCCTCCGCCTGGCCCAGCCCAGAGCTTAGCATTCTGCCAGCATCGCGCATCTCGAGAGTGCAGACACAAAATGTAATGTCATAACATTCGCAGTCCAATAACCTTTGCTTCGGGAGACAGCTCCGGCTGTCACAGGAGCCTGGAGGTAAATATTTCAGCCGGTTGAGGCCAGCACGGGGGCTTGGCCAGGCCAGGCACCTCGAGGCCAGCGGGAGGGGACAGGCACCGCCGGGGAATACTGGCGTCAAACTTCAACTCATTTAAAATATACGCACAGTAAATCCAAGGCAAGTAAGCGGGAGAGACTGAAGTCAGGATAAAATATGAGCAGATATAAAGCCGGACACCTTTATTGTTCTGAAATGTCTTCCAACAAGTTATGGGACCACAGCTTGACCCTAACCTATCATATTGTTATATGACGGGACACAAAGCTGGCTCTTAGAATTAGGGCTCAAAGGGGGCTCACTGCCCTTGCCAGGCTATGACCCATTTGCAGGTCCCTCCTACTTTGTGGGAACTACCCTTGACTTCACTGCCTGAGACCAAAGGACCTTCTGTCCCCTTCTGTCTTACTGGGCACCTCCCCTTGGTCACTTGAATGGTGTCCTCCTGCCTACGTCAACAGAGCTATGTCCGTGGCCTCACAAAGCTACAAGCAGTGCATCCTCCAAGCACAGCTGCCGGCATTGTATTTCCTCTGTCCCTTCTGCAGTGCCTCAGATTCCTCTTGGGTAAAACAGGCAAAGAGCTCAACTCTGAGGTCTTCAGCACCCCGACCCACACAAAGGACTCAGCTCGGCTTACCCACCACGTGGCTGCTTGCTAGTGTAGTGACGCCCTTTTCTGGGCCTCAGTTTGCTCCTCTGTAAAACGGGGCAGCAGGAGCCTGTAACCCGTGGGGTCGTGAGGATCTAATGGTTAATACAGGTGGAGACATCAGCAGGAATGGCTCAGTGATTTACACAGAGGAGAAGGTTCAGCCAGCAGGGTAGGCCATCCTCCTCCCTGTTTTAGGGTCTCTAGGACTGTGAAAAATGGTGGGTGGGGTGCAGGAAGAAAAAAAGAGACATAACCTGAAGGGGCTCTGAATAGCCAGGCCTGACACCACCTGCATGCAAATCTGATGCAAATACACACGACCGCCCCACCCTCACCTTGTACCACATGCCCTGGCATGACCCCCACAGCTTCTTAGTGAGGTTCTGCTCAATCAGACAGCCTCAGACGAGGCAAGGCAAGCCCTGCCCGGTGCCCAGGCGGCTGGCAGGCCTCTGGGTCTGAGTTCCCTTTCTTGATCAGTGGCAGCCATTCTAAGGGTCAGAGAGGGCCCTGGATGCTGCAGAGTTTTTCTCTACCTTTTAGGACTCATGACACACCTGTGACCTTGCTTGGAGGTACTTCATCTGACCCACCTTCTCATCCACCTTGTCATACCCCAACCACCCACGGGGAGCCACCAGCTGCCTCCTGCCGACTCTCATCAATGCTCAGGACTGGCTCAGGGAAAGCAAAGAAGCCCAGATGTGGCCTGCGTGGCTTCCACCTTTTCTTCCTTCCTTCCTTCCATCCATCCATCCATCCATCCATCCATCCAAATATCCTTCCTTTGATCCAAATATCCATCCTTCCTTCTTCTTTCTACCCATGGAGAACCTGAAGCGTCCTGGACCAGCACAGCTGTTTGGAGAAACCACAGTTATCAAACCATCAGTGGGACCATCCCAGCGATGCTCCCTGAGATCTTCTAGTGATTCCAGAGGCCTTTGCGTGTAATGCTGGGTGGCCCTGCTGGGTCCAGAACCTCTGTGCCTTGGTTTCCCCACATGGATGCTCTGCCACTGCAGGGCTAAGAGGAGTATTTGGCTCATGTGAATAGGCCTGGCCCAGAGTGCCGCGGTCCAGGCCTCCTGACCTGGAGGCTCTCTTTTCTCCCTCCAGTTCAACATAAATCTGGCACAACAACCACAGTGCTAATTGGTGCTGGTGGAGACCAAGGGTGCCTACCATGGGGCCGGAGGGAGGGCTGGGGGAAGGGGTCCCTCAGGCTCACCCCCAGCGGGTAGCTCCTTGGGCCCCCACTGGTAGGGGAAGGGGCAGGCGATGCCCAGCCAGCTGGGCTGGGAAAGATGGAAGAAGGGAGGCCCGTCTTTCCACGCTGGTGTGCCCATTTCTGGAAACCCACCTGGCAGGTGTGAGCACGGAGGAGCTGTGGCCCCTCCCAAAGTCCACTCACCGAAGTCAGAAGTTGGGGCTACCCAGAGGGATTCCAGGAATATCACCTCTGGCCCCCTTGTCTCCCCACAACACCCCATGGGCCTGATGTCTTTTTAAGTGAATCCTAGGAGAAGGTTCTGGAAGGAGCTGGCAGCATTTGGTGGGGGAGCTGTCTCCAGCTCTACTCACACTGATTCTGTGAAGTCTCCCTTCCAAGGTTTCCATGAACAAGCCTGTTCAATCCTCTCCTTGCCATTTTATTGGTCGAGAAACTGAGGCCCAGAGAGGATAAGTGTCATACCACTGGGATCAGAGCCTGTGCTGTAACCAGTGCTGCTGCTGCTGACTTCAGCTAGCTACCCAACACCGTCAGAGGCGTGTCACCTTTACAGCTTGTATTATCATCACAGAACTCCGTTAATTATTATCCCATTGTACATATGAGAAAATTGAGGCAAGAGAGGGTAAGGGACTTGCCCACTTGCACAGCAAGTAAGATGGTGGGTCTGGGCTTTGAACCAGGCAGGATGGGGCTGCTGCCCCCCATACGAATCAAGTGCTGCTTTGGGGACAGGAGGGCTGTAAATGTGGGGGGCCCGGGGTATCTGCTGCAATTTCAGGGCCAAACTGCTGAGCCAAACAGGGGCAAAGGGGGCACATGAAGAATTCCACCTTCAGTCATCCAAGTTTAAGCAGGGTGGGTGACGGGGCTGGTCTCCAAGCCCACTGGTGTCCTGTCAACCCTGGCCTGTTACAGAGAGGCCTTGACCAAAGGAGCAGCTGTCACAAGGCCACTAGGAGCCCCAAACAGGCCTGCACAGCTCTGGGCTCCCTCAGGTGAGGGGATTTGACCCCCTCAGTTAGGAAGAATTGTCCTCCCCTGACCACCGCCCCCATGGGGTGTGAGTCAACCCTGAAAACCTCCCGTGGCCCTCTCTCACCCCCACCAAAGTTCAGGGCCGTGGCAGGCCCTAGCTGGAGCCGGAGCTGGAGCCGGAGCTGGAGCCATCCCAGCTTGGGGGGTCACCAGCGGTCATCCTTAACGTCTCCACTCCTCTGTCCGGCTCTGTCTGCACAGGGGAGTGATCTATGACCCCATTACTGCCGAGGCCTCTGAAGGCCCCAGGATGGATGACCGGCTGCCTTGCGAGAGCGGGGAGGCGCAAACACACGCAGGTGACAAATGAACTTCATCAGACTCCCCGGGTCTCATTATCATCCATCAGCAGCCAGCCCAACCCAGGGAGGGAGGGTGGCCCCTTGCCAGGCTAGGGGGGCTGCAGACAACCCCCTCCTCTGCCGGTTCACCTGAGCCGTGGCTTTCTGCTTTGCCTGTGGCCTTGCTCCACAGGGACCTGGAGGAGGAGCCCACGGCCAGGGCTGAGGGCAGGAAGTAAGCGTGTCCCACTGGGCTTACTTCCTGTGAGTCTCGTGCTGCTGCTGCTGTGTCTCGTGCCAGGCATCTGGGCAGTGGGGCTCTGACGGTGAGGGCCACGCTGTTAGACACGCAGCTGACATGCTCCCCACGTTGGCTATGGCCCCAGGCCCCAGACAAGCAGCTACTGGCCAGCATCACCTGCCCCCAAACACCTGCCAAGGCTGCCCTACCCCACTGGGCCAATCATGTGACAAAGGGCCTCCTCAGCGAGAATGGGCTTGTCTCCCATCTGGCAGAGCAACCCAGGGCCCAGGGCAGGTGACAGGGAACCAGTGAGACCATTACAAGAGGACGCAGTTCTGGAGGCTGGGCTGGGTGGAGTGGGGTGGGGACAGGTGCCCAGCAGCTAACCTGGCTGAGCGATGGCTCTGAGGGCCAGGGGCACAGCAGGCCTGCGGCTCCAAAGGCTGACTCCCCTGGTTGCCTAGGAGCCCTCAGGGCACAGAGAAGGCCCGTGACCCTAGGACAGGCTTGTCCCGTGTTCTCTGCCTGGACCCCACCTCTGCAGGACCAGTTTCAAGGCGCCCCACTTCTCCATGCACACACGTGTCCCCTCAGGAGGGCCCAGACTTAATTAGCCAGAGCTCATCAAGGTTATGGTAGATGAAGGAAGGCTGCAGGGCGTCCAGAACATTCCACCCATACACCTGGCTCTCTGTGGGCTGAGCTGCTACCTGCACAGATGCCAGCTTGTGCGTCAAGTGAAAGTGAGACCCAGGGGGAGGGGGGAACAGGGAGGCACAATCTTTTCTCATGATAGTATCCGAGACCACTCGTTCAGTGTCTACACTGTGCAGGCTCCGTGCTGAGCCACGAGCAGGAGCTCGCGTGAGCCTCCCGGTGAGGCTGAGGGATGGGCGCTGTGGTTGGTGCTGAAATGAAAGTTCAGAGAGGTTGAGAGGATGGTCTGTGGCCACACAGCAAGTAAACAGCAGAGCTAGGAGGAAAGCCAGCACTCTTGAACCTGTCGGCTACGTTTTGGGGCCAGGGAGAGGTTCTCCAAGCTGAGCCAGCCCTCGAAGGACCAAAGCCTGCACCCCTCTCGTCCCTCGGCCAGCGTGAGGCACGCTCCTCCTTCTCTCGAAAGGGATCTATGGGTCCCCAGAGCAGGGGACCTGGGCTGGGCAGGCCCCATGGGCACACACGCCTACCCTTCCCTGAGCCTATCCCCAACTATGAGGGGAAGTGATAACCAACTGCTTTTCAGCTGAGCACAGAGTTCAGATTGGGGTGCCCTGTGAAGCTGCTTTAGCAAAGGAAGGCTCCCCAAAGTGGAGGAATCGTTGGTATTATCTGGATTCTGGGGGGACAACCAACCAGGATCTAAACCAAAGCTGGGGTGGCTGCCGAACCCTGCAGGGAATGGCCAAGGAGTGATGATCATAGCCTCTGGGCCAAGAACAGAATTCTGTGGGCCCCGGGCCACCAGACAAGGAGCCAGTCGTCCACTCTGACCCCTGCCTCCTCAGGTAAGAGACACGTGGGGTCCTTCCACCCCCAGCTGGATGACTTTCTGCCCTCGGGGGGTGAGGGGTCCCTTTAAAGGCAGACACCTCCTATATCAGCTTCACCCTCAAGTGCCCGCTGCTCAAGTCCTCCCGGCCTCTGCTCTCCTCCCCACGAGACAGACACCCACGAGGCAATTAGAGGAAAGCATGAATAGTCAATTGTGGGCAGCGACTAAGGAAACTCCCTGTCACGCAGGCTCGTCAAGGAAGGACTGTGTGTGTCACAGAGCCGCTGCCTGAGTATGTACGTGTGTGTACGTGAGTGTGGGTGTTTGGACGTGAGGCACATTGTGTGTGAGTGTGCATGCAACTGAGTACATGTGTGTGCTTGTGTCCTAAGGTCGCACTTGCGTAGGGAGCTCTGTGGGCCCACACCAGGCCCAGGAGGTAATGGTGAAGGGCCCAGTGACAACCCCAGGCTGGATGGTGGAGGGGGTCTCTCCCTGCTCCCAAGTGGGTCTACTTGGAGGAGGAAGAGGGCGACAAGGATTTCTGCTCTTACTCGGAAGCACTTGGACCTGCTCTGCATCTGAGCTCACCAATAGGACAGCCCTGTGCCCTGTCCTTCCCGCTCACCCAGAGTCCAGTGGTGGGCTCCCTGGGTCCGGAAGATTTAGTGGTTATTGCATGTCCTCTCAGACACAAGTGCGCATGGCAGGGGCCTCATGGCTGATTAGCCTCGGGAGGACTGTAAGCCCTGGTCCCCATCCCACCCAGGGCTTGTGGGTAAAGGAAGGGCCCGGAACACCAAGATAAGACTGGACTCGGAGTGACCGGGGAGGGAGGAACAGACAGTAGAGATAAGCCATGGGAGCCGCCTGTGCCCCCGAGGCCCCGCGGCAGTGTGTGGCCGGGAGATAACCACGTTTCAGGGGGCAGCCCCCGGTAGGGGCCCAGGAACGTGTGATTGATGCGTGGTGGACAAGCCCATGCCATCAGGAGAGGGGATCAGCAGAAAGTAGGGGCTTTGTGGAAGTCCAGGAGATCTGGACAGCAGATCTGGCTGAGAGACTTCAATGCTGTCATCTATTCCTGGGCCTTGGGTGGGGGACTGCCTCAGGTACCCCACACAGACATGCATGTGGCCTGCCCGCAGGTCGGCGAGGTGCATCCAAGCTGCTGTCAGGCCAACGGAGCTGACACTGACAGGCACCCACCTCCAGTTTGTCCTGCGATGACAGTTCTCTCTAAAAACAGACACCTTGGTCTCAGGTTTATTCAGCAGCCTTTCGAGGGGTGGTTAGCACAGCGAGTTCTCCCGGGCCTGGCCAGTGCGACCCTGAGACGTGGTCATGGAGCTGCCGACCTCAGGACAGCGTTAGTGAGAGCTGCCATCCTGTCTGCCTGGTTCGAAGCCTGTTTAATTGCCAAGCCTCAATTTCCTCATCTATCAAATGGGCTAACGGCATCTACCTTTTAGGGATGTCATGGACACTGAATTGGCACCTAGAAAGAGCTCTATACATCCTTATAAAATAAAAAAAATTAATAGTATGACTCGGCAGATCCCACTCCTAAACACATACCCCAAAGAACCGAAGACAGATATTCAAAGACAAACTTGCACACGAATGTTCACAACAGCATTACTCACAAGAGCCAAAAGTGGAGATGGCCCAAATGCCTGTTAGCAGAAGAAAGAATCCATAAAATGTGGCCTATCCACACAGTGGAATACTAATCAGTCACGAAAAGGGAAAAGGGCCCAAGCACTGATTCATGCTGCCACACGGATGAACCCTGACGACACGGTGCCGTGTGAAAGAGGCCAGGCACTAACACCCACACCGTGTAGGATTCTATTGGTACGAACTGTCCAGAAAAGGCACATCCACGGAGACAGAAGGCAGATTAGTGGCTGCCAGGGGCTGGGGGAGAGGGGATGGGGACTGACTGCTGATGGGGTACATGGGGGTGTCCTTCCGGGGTGATGGAAATGTTTTTGAACTGAGTAGTTGTGATGGCTACACAACATTGTGAATGTTCTAAACGCCATGGAATGATTTATTTCAAAGGGGTTAGTTTTATGTTGTGTGGATTTTACCTCAATTAAACAAAGAATTAAACGACATGCCTTGCAAGGACTTCTTTACCCGACAACCAGTGTGTTCCCAAATGCACCTGGAAATTCACAGGTCCCCAAATCAAATGCCAAGGACAGGAGGAGTGTCTCCCACCTGGGCAGGAGGAGCAGTGCAAGGCAGGTTTTCAAGCTGACTGATGAATCGGGGGCTGACGACGCAGAAACCCCCACTCCATGTTGAGTATTAATTGGATCTAATTAGATCCGGGGCCACACCGAATGGAGCCAATTTGTTAACTATGTGCATGTCAGGATTTCAAACTGCTAACCTGTAATGCAGAGCACAGACCAAATGTCCGAGATCCAGCACTTAACCCAATGATGATGGGGAGCTGTGGAGATGGGGGCAGCCCCCCAAATGGAGTGGCTAGGAGATGTAGGCACCTGGGGAGCGGAGGAGGGGATCCCTCTCCTCACCTCACCTCACCCTCACCTCTATCTTGCTTGTGACCATAACCATGTGGTTCCCTCGGCTTTAGGACTGTGGGGTTGATCCAGGGGCTCAGGGAAGAGAGCGGGGGTGAGGTTCAGATGAAGCCCTGGAGCACCACCACCCCTCCCCCACCCCTGAAACCAACAGTCTCCCTTTGTCTCTAACAAGTCCTTGACCACTCTCCTTTACATCTTGAAACCTTTCAAGTCACAGCACCATGTCTCTTCTTCCAGGAAGCCCTCCCAAGACTGCCTCAGCTGTATGCCCTTAGCCCTCAGGCTGCCCAGCTGGACTTTAAGGTCTCTGAGGACGAGACCCCTACCGCTGAGCTCCTGCTGTTGTTCAGGGCTGTGGTGATCCTGCCCAGTCCTGTGGTCCTTATAACTCATTAGAGATGAATTCTAGAAATGACAGTGCTTTAACTCCCCAAGGCCAAACATCTGATGCTCTGTCTTTGGATTTGGAAAATAAGCCCCTTGCCCCATGCCTGGCAGGGTTGGGGCACCTCATAGGTATGCATAGGGCAGGAAAGCCAATGGGCGGGCCCCAGGAAGCAGAGGCCAGGCCCAGTATCCTGAGCGGGTACCTGCAGGAGGGAGCAGCAGGAAATGTCCCCCAGGAATGGGGCTGCCTATTTTGGTGAGACTTGGGCTGATCCACAAGCACCAGAAAGCCTGAGACTGATGAGTGACTCAGGGGGTGGTGAAGAAAATCCATGCTTGGAAGCACCTACTATGTGTCAGGAGCACCTATGTGATTGCTTCAGGAGCAAGGTGCAAGTAACAGTCAGTAAGAGGAAAGGAAAGAAGAAGCTCTTAGTTTCCTTATTTTGCTGGTCCATCTGTCCAACACATTTATCCAACCAACATCGGAAGAGCCTACTTTGTGCTGGGTGCTGTCCTAGGTGCTGGGAGACGGAGAGAAACAGAAGCAGATGGACATTCTCGCTGTCTTGGAGCTGCCCAGCCAGTGCGGACAGCAGACTATAAGCAAGGAAAATCTGTGAAATACACGACTAGATGGTGATGTGTGCCCAGGACAGCCCAAAAGGAAGGATGAGGTTGTGAGATGGAGGAGCTGGAAGTTTTAGAAGAGGTGGTCAGGGAAGCCTATGGAGAGTGTGACTTCACCTACAGATCTGAGGGGAAGTGAGGGCAGGCCCCTGACCCTCTGAGGAGCAGTCAGCAGGAAGGCTGGGGCCTGGGGGTGGGGGCTCACCTGGAGCATGGATGGGGCACATGGCCCAGAGGGCTAGGCGGCTTGTCCAGCTTGTCAGCCAGCAGGAGTCAGAGCTGGGATTGGAACCTGGATATTCTAATTCTCTAGTCCTCTTGGGATGTTGTACCGGTTGGGGAGGTTCTGCTATCCCACCACCGATTTAGCAGAACATCTCCCCAAGGGGAGAGGAGGGCAGATTGGCACGGAGGTAGCCAGATGGCTGGGGACCAAAAAGGGCAAAAGGCAAGGAGTGGCCATTGTCCACCCCCAAGTTGCCTTACTGGCACACCCAGAGACCCAGGGTGTGCACACGGTCACAGGGCACAAAGGTGTCCTTGTCTCTAAGATGGTTTAATAAGCTTGCCTGCCTCATTAGAGGCCTGGGGAGGATCCAAAGAGTGAATCCCTGCAAAGTGTGGACAGCACGGCCTTCCTGTCCAGTAAGCACTCAACACACGTGAGTTGTTCTTATAACTGGGGAAAGCTGGGGTCTTTGTTGACCCTTGATGGGGCGGGGGGATGTGCATCAGGGAGGCTGGGCTGCCTTCCGTGGCTCATGGCCTTGCAATGGGCTTCACAGCTTTGACACTCACATACACGTCATCCTCCCGACACAGGCCAGGGCCCTGATGGCTTGTGAGAAGGCCAGCCCAAAGATGGCTGGAGTGGACGGGCAGCTGGGCAAGGGCACCACGTTCCAGGGCTGAGGAACGTCACAGAGGGTGAAAAGGGAGTCTGGGAGCTTGGCCCTTCCTGACCACCCCAGAGCCTGCCATAGAGAAGGGGGCCACGTCAGAGCCATCTGGACGTGCCGTGACCCCCACTGGCCTCCTCTCTGTCTTGAGCTCCCTGCCCTGGCCCGCCTCGTCTTGACCTCCAGGAGACAAGCTGCCGTTCCCAAACCACATGTGTTCCCAGGCCTGCTGGGGCACAGATGACCAGGCTGATAAGCCCTTTCCTGGGGACAGGGCTGTCTGCAGAAGGCCTGAGATAAGGCTGAGCAGCCACCACAGAGCCCGCGGTTTCCTCAGCACCAGCAGAAAAGTTCCAGCAAAATCTCCTCAGGGGAGGTATGTGGGAAGATGGACAAGAGGATCAGGGCAGTAGGGGGCCCACCAGCTTCCTGAGAGCTAGACAGGGAGCCTCTCCCAGCAAGCCTGAAGGCACTTATGAATCCAAGGCTCACCTCTGCTGTCTGCCACCCCTTGGGGGCAACACAGGTGAGCCCCAGCCCCCTTCCTGCCAGGACCTCCAAGTGTTAGAAGAAAGAAAGAAGTTGGCAGTCTCTACCCAGCACCTGTGGCATGAGAAGGGGTAACTGGCATTTTCTACACAGTGTCCCTTCTCCAGGTGCTTTCCATCATTATCTCATTTAATCCACCCATAACCCAGCAGTTTATTGTATTATTATTTTTGGGGGGGAGGGGTAGTGCCCTGGCTGGGAGCGCTGAAGCCTAGCCACTACACCACCAGAAAACTCCCTAGGTTATTGTATTATTATCTCCACTTTTCAAGTAAAGAAACTAAGGCACAGAGAGGTTAGGTAACTTGCCCAATGTCACACAGCAGAGAGAGGTTTTGATTGGTGTTCCTCTTCACACATTCTGTTTGGCTAGCAACCCACATGTGAGCCCTTGAGTTAAGATTTTGTATCTTGGCAAGGAGGGCCAGGAGCCAAAGGAGGGAAAGTGGGGTACAGGGAGGCATGGCACCCACGTAGTGCTGACATGCCACAGAAGCCTGTGGAGAATGGGATGCACAGGATGGTCAGAGACATGCAGATGTCCCTCTGACCTCTGAGGGATGGACACGGCTTCCTGCAACACCCCCGCCCTCAACCCCACATCATGTGCAGCCCACTCTGGGTGCCCCATCATCCATAATTATTCACACACATCACCCTCACCGGCATTCCAGGCTTATGATGAAAGATGACCAGAATTCAAAAACGAAAAATCAAAATGTGATTGGTGGAGAAGATGGGAGGGAGGCCCTGGGCCATTGCACAACTCTACCTGAAGGCCCCCGAGACTGTGGAGCACACAGCCTGCGCGCGTGCAGGCAGAGGCAGTCGGGAAACCCTGTGGGACCCTCAGTCTCAGTGACAGCGGCCATGTAGGGGGCGCCCAGACAACCTCTGTGCCGGACACGACCTCTTTCCCCTCCTTGGCTATCCTGCACTCCCTTTCACTGTGCCCCCCTTGCCCAGCCCCAGCCCTCCGCCCAGCAGGACCCCCACTCACACCTTGTGCTGTGGGGGCACCTGTGGCTTGGCAGGACCTGGTGCTGAGGGGGAAGGGCACAGACACCCAGCGCCCCTCCCCCATGCCTGGGCTCACCTCCAGCTCCTGGCTCCCGTGGTGACAGCCTGCCTCCCACAGCTCCGAGAACAGAGCCAGGCTGTGTTCACGTGTCCCAGCCGGGACCGCAAAGCGGGAGGGTGGGAGCAGAGCCACCACCCCACACCGCCAGGCCACAGGCTCTGTCTGTGCCCAAACCTGCCATTAGGGAGACGAGAGGCAGCCAGACCAGCCCACCCAGCCACTGAACTCACCCCAGACCAGCCCCCGGGGGGCCAGGGCGGTCCCCAAGGATAGGGGCCAGGGGTAGTGGCCGAAGGCCAGGGCTATAGCAGCAGCAGCACTCTTAACAGTCCAGCCTTCCCAACACGCGAGCAGATGAAGATCCTCAGTCATCCCCATTCTACAGATGGGGAAACTGAGGCTCAGAGAGGGTGCACAGATCTGCCTGCGATTGTGCTGTCAGCCATCTTGCCAGGCCCTGCTTCCTGGGGGTAGGGGGAGAGAAGCTCTGTGGTGGGGGAGGAGCACTTGGGGACCCTGCGGGCTCAGGGGACAGCTGCTCAGGCCCAAGGTGGAGAGAGGGAGGCCAACCCAGAGTGTGGAGATTGGTTCCTGGTGGGATCCCTACTTTGGAGTTTCTGGGCTGGCCCCAGGCCCCGGGTTATGTCTGGGGCAAGCCTCCCACTTCCCTGAGACTCAGTTTCCCTATCCATCAGACGGGCTAATGGTTTGAGAGCTGGCATGCAATAGGTGCTTAATAAATGCTCCTTCCCTTCCTCTACCCCACTGGGTGAGGAGGAGAGAGGGGCAGAGGCCGGGGGCGAGGAAGGATGGCCGGCAGCTGCCCCCAGGGCGTCATTTTCCTGTGATTTCAGAGCACGTACTCCATGCTGGGTAAGCTGTGTCTCACCTCGGTGGCCTGCCTCCCACCCCGGGCCCCCTCAGGGTCAAATGTGGTACTCCATGGCACAGTGAGGGTCCCAAGGTTCCTGTGTTTCTCCCCACTTGAAGAAGGTGTGCTTTGGGAGGTCCAGGAGGTGACATTAAGATTCAAATGCCCCCAGACAAGAAAAGCAACGATGATGGGACAGTGACAACGGGAGTGCTGACAGCTCACACGGTGTCCTGAGGGCTTTCCTCCCCGACCTAGTCCATCCTCACAGCCCCTGCCAGGGAGGCGCATGCCAGGAAGTGGCCCAGAGAGGTTAGGCAGTTTGTCCAGCTCTAAATGGCAGTGCTAGGATTCCAACCCAGGCCAGCCAGGTCCAGGGCCCCACTTTTCATGCCATATTTGGGGATCAAGATGCGTCTGGGATGGTCCCATAGCCCCCATAAGAAGGGTGTGGTGCCACCATCACTGAGGTGAAGGGACAGAGAGGCTGGCCCTTGTCCACTCATCTGTCTTTGTCCCACAGAGGACAGGGGCCTTCTTCTGGCCTCAGAGTGGCAGTGGGGGAGGGGTGTGGGGTCCCGAAAGCTGGCCTCAGGGGCCTCTTCCTCCACAGCCTCCACTGAACCAGCAAGTCAAGTGTCTGGTCTGCACCCCTCCCACCCTTCAGGGATGGTGGGCCTGCCCGGCGCCTGAAGCCACTGTCTGCTTACTAATTGCCTTGGCCCAAAGCCACAGGGGCCACCTTGCCTGCCGGGCTGCTGGACACGTACACCAACACACACAGCCATGCTCACACACAGACAAACCCAGAATGACACACACACCGTGACACACGCAGACACACGCACACACACAGACAGTCCCCAGAGAGACAGGGCAAGGAGCTGCTGATCAGGAAGCCCACTTGACCTGTCTGTCCTAAGGTGACAGGAGGGAGGGCGAGGGAGGCCTGGCAGGCAGCCAGGGCCTCCCGTGGAGGAGATGCAGAGTCTGGCTTTGTCATGGCAACAGGTGACTGCCGGGGGCTATGGGGACAAAAGCACAGTCATGCCCTCTCCTGGCTGCCTGCTGCCAGTGGGCCAGGGTCTCTAGCCCTGCCTGGGAAGACAGGAGATCCAGCATCTGTCCATTCATACTTAAAGCCTCCACCCATGCACACATCTCTGCCCACCCACCCATGCACCCACCGACCCATTCATCATTCTTCACTGTCCGTCCATCCATCCATCCATCCATCCATCCATCCGCCCATCCACCCAACCTCCACTATCCATCCATCTACCCATTCTAGCCATGTTTACTGAGCACCTACTGTGTACAGACCCTCTGGAAGGCGTCATCAGCCCATCAGAGGCTGATGCAGGAAGGATGGAGGTGAGGACAGGACACTTGCTAGCAACCACGATGCCATGAATGGATGTTTGCAATGCACATTGCCTTATGTACCCTCCCAGTGGCTCCATGCAGTAGCTGCCCCAAGCACCCCCACTTTACAGATGAGGAAACTGAGGCTCCACTAGAAAGGAGCAGATGCAAGAGCCTGTGCTTTTAATCTTTCCTTTCCCTTTCCCTCCTTCTCCCTTCCCATTTATGTTCGTTTTATTTGACAAGAAAGAAATAACCAGAGGAAGCAAATAGCCAATGATTGTGTTATAAGCTGGGCAACCATATGTCATGATTTGCCAAGAACAGTCCCAGTGTTCACCTAACATCACCCCATAATAAATAAGAGTGCCTCCTGCGCTCTCAAACATGTCTTGGTTTGGAGCTACTTGAAGCCGTATGAGCTCCTTTCCCCTCTGGAGCTGAGAAAAGGACATAGTATGGAGAAGAGAGAGAAAGGGAGGTCCTGAGGACACACAACCACTGAAGGCTTCCTGGAAGAGGCAGGGTTGAGCTGCACCTGGAGAAAAGGAGATACCGCCTACCCTGTGCCCACAAGCCAGGTGAGTGCTCAGCTTTGTTCCTCTGCTAAAGATGGTCTGGATCCCAGAAAGCACAGGCGCAGTTCTGGGCAGTTTGGGGAATGGGGCCTTGGGCCATGTGGGGCGAGTTTGCCACCAGCCATGAGGACAAGCAGGTGAGGCCAGCCTGGCCAGGCAAGGGAACGAGGAAGGGGCTGACGTTGGGGCTGTGCCCGTGTGATGGGAACAGAGAGCCCCTGACAGCCCCTGGCTGCCCTCCCAGCACCCATGAGGCAGGCGGGCCCCAGTGGTGTTGCCCCAGCACCCCTGGGGTGCACAAGGTGCCCCACCTCCCATCACAGGTTCCTCATTGCCTGGCACGTGCCTGTCCTGGCAGGTCTGGGGCTGTCCTTGGCCTGGCAGAGGACCTGGGCCTTGGAAAGCCACAGCCTACTGTCCTGCTAGCCAAAGTCCTGTAGCTATTCCGAAGAACCTGCTGGACTTCTCAAAGTTCAAGAAACATTTTCCTGAATGGGAGTGAACTTCCTATAACTGAGGACACATCTTACCCTGCATGGCGGCTCAGGATGCAAGCTCTGTGCCACATTTTGGGTCCCAGACCTGCCACTCAACTGACCAGCCCAGGGACCACTGACACATCTCCTGGCCCCTCTGTGCCTCAGTCTCCTTATCTGGAACACGGGGGAAGAACCGCACCTACCTCCCAGAGTGTTATGAGGACTCAGTGAACTTGGTATACAGCCAGTGCTTGCTCAACTCCAGCTGCTGTGGGCCTCCCTGCTGCACAGGTGAGGCGCATGGAGGAGGGACATGGAGTCTGGCATGCAGAGGGAAGCTTGCCCCTCCGCAACCTCTCCAACAGGCTTGGTGGGTCCCGCTTGAATGCTACTGGGGACGAAAAGCTCACTATCTCACAGCTGGCCTGCTTGCAGATGGGCAGGGTGGTGAGCTCCCGCTGTCAACGTGTCCCTTCTTAATCAGATGCAATCCAAGTCCAGGACCAGAGTCCATGTCTCCCACCTCCCAGCCTGGAGCCCTGCATGTCACCTGTGCTGACCAAGAAGCTGGCTGTGATGGGAGGAAGGGGGAGTCAGAGACCCTTGCACCCCACCTGATATGGGAACAAGTTGCTCCGGGGCTGCAGTGTCACCTGTACCCTCCGAGGGTCTCCTTGGAGGCTGAGCTCCACCACATGTGTCCCTGGCCTTCTCCATTTGCTCCTGAGCTCCCAGATCTGCCTGGCTCCTCTCCTGACCCCTCCTGCCCTTTCCTCTCACTTCCAGAAGGAGGAAATGGCTAGGGAGACGTCATACAGGTTCTAGACCCGGTTCTGTCCCTGGTGGCTGGGCAGGCCCTGGCAAGGGTGCTTCCTGCTCTACGCCTCAGTTTCTTCCTGTGTAGGAAGGGGGGGGGGTAAATTAATGACCTCTGCAGGCTCCGAGGGGAGCTAGCTCTGCCCTTTGCACCCGGCAGCCGGGAGGACAGTAGGCTCACCTGTGCTCCCCCGCAGGTGCCCACTGCCAGGCCCTGTGCCAGCCTGTCTTCCATAATGACGCAGTGGGAGGAGGCAGCTGCCCCTGGCAGGGCCATTGGGGACATGCCCAGGGAGGGCCCCCAGGGACTGCGGCACTTGATGCGATGCCTCAGTGCTTTGCTACAGCCCCTTAACATCCCCCTGGGCTCAGATTGGGGCACCTGAGGACGTTAGGCCTGTCCCCTGGGCCATGCTCATGCTCCCCACCCCCACACACCCCATGGTGCCCCTGTAGCCAGGACGTGCATCCCTCACCGAGTCACAGCTCAGCACTCTGCTCCCCTCATCTCTGTCTTCTGGAAGTCTGGGCACCGTCCCAGGACGATCGACCCCCCCCCCCATGGTCCCACGTGGGGCCGTCCTCGGGGACTCACCCGGCAGGAGTACTTTCCACCTGGGGCTCCTCTGGTCCATGAGAATTGACTATCCCAGCCCCTGGCCCCCTGGCCTGGCCTGGCCGCCTTGGCGCAGGTCCCCTTGGCCTGGGGAAGGATGTAGGGGGCAGCACAGTGGCTGGAGGAGCAGAGAGAACCTCTCCCTTGGGTCTGCAGTTCAGGTTCAGGAGCAAACTCCTGAGGAGTCAGTTGAGAGAAAGAAAGAGAGGGAGCGTGCAAGGGAGAGCAAGCCACAGCACAACCACGCGGGCGGGCGGCAGGCCCTCCTCCTGCCCCCCTAACCTCCACCCGCTGGCACACACCCCCGAGCCACAGACAGGAGCCCGCAGGCTCCGGAGGGTGGCGGGAGCTGGGAGCTGCAGGGCCACTTCCTGCTTTCCCTGCAGACTCTGGTCTGTAATTCTCGCAGCAGGACCCAGCAGCACGAGGTGTTTACTGCACATGGGAGAGCTGCTGTGCCCTGGGGAACGGAGAGGACCTCAGATCCCAAGGCGCGGGGCGGGGGGGGGGGGGGGGGGGGGGTGTGTCTCACAGCAAGGACACCCTTGTTCATCCATGTCATCGTTCTATTCCAAGCACCTGCTAGGCACTGGCACCAGTCCCATAGAGGCTGTAATGCACCCCAAGCAGCAGGAGCCCTCCACGAGGGCTTTCCCGGAGGTCGGCAACACCAAGGGGAAATGCCAGAGAGGAAGGGCCACAGGAAGCTCAGCTGAGGCGCAAGGAGAGGGCGCTGGCTTTGTGCCTTGGACAAAGGGGGCTTCGGGTGCTCTGTGGGAGGAGGGGCTGTTAATGGGGAAGAGGAGAGGCAGGGAGAATGCTGGACTGAGGAGGGGTCAGGCCCTGTGGGAGAGGAGGGGGCTGCTGAGCAGTCAGAGGCAGGGTGGGGTCACGGGCTCTGAGGGGAATTCTAGGGGACGCCAGCCCCAGGGCTGTAATCTCTGGTGCCCTTTAAGACTCAGAGAGGGGAAGGAAGGAAAGTGGGGGAGGGAAGAAGCCAACCATTGGGGTCTTAGCTCTCCGGGCTCCTCCCTGAGGGAACTCCTCTCCACCCTACAAGGGTCCAGATACCCAGTTCAAGAGCTGCTTCCTCTCTGGAGCCCTCCCAGCTACATTGCACTGTTCCTGCCATTCTGTCCCTTGTGAGATCCGATCTTGGGGACAGAAGGGATGAGCATTCCCTGGGGGTGGGGACCAAGGCTCAGCTGCCTTACAGCACAAGCTGGGGACAGGGGGACACCCAGTGTGCCCGAAGGTGGGCCTATGCCTGGGGTGCGGTGGTGGGCAGCTAAGGGAGAGACTTATCTGGGTCTCAAGTGAATCCCCTCCCCCACAGCCAGGGTGGGCAGCAGGGGGACTGGGATAGGAGCAGCCCAAGGGCTGTGGCTTAGGCCACGTTCCCAGTGCTTTGCTGCACCACCTGCTGGGCAAATACCAAACTGCACCCAGGACCTCCTGGGGTGGGCAAGAATCCAGCCCCTCCTAGGGCACCCCCAGTTAGGGACCCCCATCCTCATTCTGAATGAAGTGGTTAGTAACTGAGGTCACCCTCACAGCAACAGCCCCGTGAAAAAGGTTCTGTATCAACCCCGGTTCCAGAGGTGTAAACTGACCCAGAATGACCCCGAGCGCACCTGCTGGGGCTGAACCGGCCTAAATCAGGTCCCTCCTGGCAGCCTGGCTGTGAGGCCTGAGGGGGAGTCCTGGCAAAGCGCCCACAGCTGTGGCTGACGCAGTCAGCACTCGGTCAATCCCTATCTCCCGGTGCAGTCCTCACCGGCCTGCCTGTTCTTCAGTCGGGAGCGTGGACCCCGTACCCCACAGGCTGCGTATGGCCAGCTCAGCCCAGCAGAACGACTGGTGTGGCAGGCCAAATAATGGCCTCCCAAAGATGTCCACATCATTATCCCTGTGACCTGTGAATGCATCATTTTATATGTTAGACTTCTGACTTCCAGACTGTCAGGTAATAAACTTGTGTTGCTTTAAGCCACCAAGTTCATGGTGATTTGTTACAGCACTCACAGGACACTATTACAACTAAGAAAAAAACTTCCCTGACATACAGCAGTCGCTCAATAAATGCTCTTCTCTCTACGTGTGCACTGTAAGGCGTTCACAGCCCCTTCCCAGAGTCATCCAAGTCCAGAGGGAAAGTGGGAGGATGGAGCAATCATTCACAGGAGACCTTGAAGTGTCCTTGACCCCAAAATGATCACACTGAAACCTTGGGGAAAAGCAGGCAGCCTGTAATCGCTTGAAGTTTACATTTTAAAGCAGGGTCCTGGGTAGGAAAGAACGGTTTTGCAATGGAGTACGGACCAAGGCCCGGCTTGGAACAGCCCTCGGCCCAGGAAGTTCAGGAAGACAATGTCCCCATTGCTCACAAGAACCTCATTTCTTCTTTACCTCCTCTCGTTATCCCATCCCCCCAGTACCACTGACTTAAAAACTTGTATTTACTCAACAAGCACCTAGCAAGCAGATGTTAGGCGCCCTGTACACGGTGCCAAGAGATAAAGAAGACAGTAAATTACGGTCCCTGTCTTTATGGAAACGGCAAGTGTGCTGTGCACCGGCTGCCTCAGGGCCTTTGTACTCGCTTGTCCCTTGGCCTGGAACTCTCTGTCCAATGCCACCTTCCCAGCAAGGTCTTCTCTGCCCACCTGTCTAAAGTTGCAGCCCTCTTGTTTCCATGTCTCCTACCCTCCTTTCTCTCCTGTCACCTGTTACCATCTCTCATCACACATTTACTTGCTTATTCGTGAGTTACTTGCCTTTCTCTTAAATGAAAGTTCTTGGGGCAGGAGTCTGTATCTGTTTTGTACACCAATATGCCTCTCCCCTCCAGTGCCTAACACAGTCTTTGGCACATTGTAGGTGCTCAAAGACATTTGTGAGCGAACGCACACATGTATGGCCGTGTAGAGCTGGAGACAGACGTGTGAATGGGCAATCATAACTTTGCTGGATTGGAATCATGGTGAAGACGGAAGCAAGGAGCTGCTGGGAGAGATGCCCAATTTTCAAATGTTTCTGCTCTCAATTAGAAGGTCATGGGTGAAAGCTGGCATGGGCATAGCCAGAGTCTTACACATGATCCTCTTCAAGCCAACTAAACCCATATGGTGCCAAAATCTGAGAGCGCGGGTCCCCAAGTGCCAGCTTATCAGCTTGAACCCCGTCAAGGGGGAAGCAGGGCAGCAGGTAGGTAGAGACCATGGCCGGGATGGTGCACATCCGGATGGGCCACAAATGCAGGAACCCTCGGAGCAGTGGCCTGTGCCCAGTTGCAAGGCTCCAGCGCTTTGAGGTCTCCAACACTGCCGGACAGGACACCCTCCGCTGAACCCCAGAACAGTCATGTCTGTGGCTCTGCTGAAATCTTGACCACAAACTTATTTGGAAAGAAATTAGACTTCAGGGCAAACAGACCCCCTTAACAGCAATTTTGCCAGGGATAAAGAGCTGCTTTTTCCTTTGTGCCATTATGAATTGCGTTTAAGTCAACGCTCAGTTCATCGGTGTATTAAATTCCCCATGTTAAATTCTTTTTTTATTTCATGGAAATCTGAATCTGTCAGACAGACACACAGAGTCACACAGTAGCCAAGAGACCAGCTGAAAGCAGCCAGACCTGGGTAAGCAGGAGCAGTAATCAACAGAGAGAAGCGGAAAAGGTCTTCAGGCCCCGCACAGAAGGGGGCCCAGCACGGTAAGTCCCTGTTGAACATTCAAAGAGGCTTCTGGGGAGAGATCGACTTACAAGCAAAGAGCCTCTCGGGCCGCCTGAGCTTCTAAACCTCCTGCCCCGACTTGCAAGCTCCGAGCTCCCCAGCGTTACAGAAGTTCCCAAGAAGATAAACACGGCGCTAGCTGGAGAGAAAACAGACTCTGGATCCCAGCTCAACGGGCGACGTACAAGAGAGACAGGGGTGAAGGGGAGCAGGGAGGCACTCGTGCTGCCTAAGGCGCCTTTCCATCAAAGCTGTGGGGTGGGGGCTCACACGCCCAGGGCTGGAGAAGCTGCCGCCAAACCCGGCTGCCTGTGCCCTCCAAGCAGCTGCCGCCTGGCAGCAGGGGCAGGAGTCCTCCGGCGCCTCCGTCAAAGCACTCAGCACTAGCACCCGCTCCAAGCAAGGCCTGCCAAGGACTTCTCAGGGTTGGAGCCAAGTACCCAAGTGGAGGCCCTGCCTTCCTGGCCAAGGAGGCCCAACCCTGGCCAGCCAGGAGCCTGTTTGCCCAACAAAGAGACAAAAGCCTTCATGGGGCCAGGACTTTGGATGGTCACCAGCTCGTGCTCTCTGCCATTACCAGGTGCCAGACACTGTGCTAAGTACTGGATGTGGATTGACTCTTTGATCCTCACAACAACTGGGGGAGATGGGGGGGGGGGTAACCGAAGCACAGAGAGGTTGTCTGCCTCCTAAAAGCTCAGGAGCAGAAGCAGGATTTGAACTCAGGGAGTGAGAGTCTAGATTTGCACTCTTAAAGACATCTATGCCCTAATCACACCCAACAAACACTCATTTAAACTCATGGCTAGTGAGGACAGGAGAAGTAAAATGAAGTAGGTAGGCCCAGGATGGACATCGGTTTCTATAAATGTTCATCTTCTAGGCCCCAGGAGCACGGCTGTGACTAAGGACTCAATCTCGGCCTGGCTTTCTGTGACCCACCTCCAACCCCATCGGGGGTTTCTGGTTTCCACTATCTCTATTCATGAAGATACTATTAACCACGTTAGAAGCCGCTCTGCAGCTCAGAAATGACACCCAGGACCCATGTGGCACACCTATGGGGCCATCCCCTGAAGTTGTGGCGTGTGCCACCTTGCACAGCTGCCCTGGGCGCCTCCTCGGTGCCCGTCCCACGTCACTGATCCTATGCTACAAGGAAGATTTCATTTGGACCCGCTTGACAGTTGAAGCAGCTACACTTTGGGCATTTTCTGAACGCTGCAAAGATTCTGTGGCTGGGAAGTAGCAGCACTGTGACTTAGAAACTTGAACCTGGGTCTCAGACACCACGCCACGCCCTTGCTTATCCCTAGACGGCGCCACTTCTCTCCCAAGGAGGCTGCGACGACAGCACAAAGACAATTGTTCAGGATTGCCTGTTCCCATCAGCTGGTGATAAATTAGGAGCGTCCTCTCACTGGATGTTTATACCCCATGCGAATGACACATGAGAAATGGATCTTCCTTTGACTAAAGGCTTAAGAAGATTGGAAAGAGCTGAGCCAGGGCGCTCGCCACCCTACAAGGGGGAGGGAGCTTCATGGCAAGGTTTCGGTTGTACCCTTCTCCCACCAGTTGGAGACCTATGGTCAGGCCACGGTTCGTATCTTGCCTGTCAGAGGAATCCCAGGCCTGGGGTGGGGGGTCCCCATTTCTCCTGCAGCTCCAGAACTATACTCCTTGCAGCCAGCAATTGACCACACCCCACACAGGCACTCTGGACGCCGTGCCCCAGAACCACAGAGTCTCCAGTTTGCAGGTTGGCCATGAGCGTTCCTGGGGGCACTTGGCCCAGCCACGTGGCCTGGCACAGGCTGCTGTCGCCACAGATAAGATTTTTGCAGGGAACTAGGGGGGAAGAGGGGATCAGAAATGGACTGCAATGGGTAGTTACAGCCCAAGGCAATAGACGCATCCCCTGACCTACCCACAGCTCCCCTGGTTCTTCTGAAAAAGGCCTTGTCAGCCAGCCCTGGGGTAGAAGCCATCACTGCAGTGGGCAGGATGGATAGTGGGGAGACTGGGAGGGGTTCAGAGCTCATGAGAGGGAGCAACAGAGCTGCATGCACAGGTACACCTGTGTGTGTGTGTGTGTGTGTGTATGTGTGTGTGTGTAAAAGAATCCTGGTGCCTGCGTGTGCATGTGATTCTATACGTATCCGTGTGTCTACTTGGGTACCCTTACGTGTGGTGCTTTTGCCAGGTCCGTGTCTGTGCCTAAGTGTCCCTGAGCCTGTGTGTGTCCACGTGTCTAAACACGCTCGTCCCCTGTGCCCGCCTCGCCATCCAGCTGGCAATGCACAGCTGGCCCGGGGGCTGTGCCCGCCCGCCCGATGAGAGGTGGCAGGTGTGTAATAAGCCATTAGTCACTGTCACGTTTCCGAGCAGCAGCAGCCTCCCTGGGAGGGGCCTGACAGTGGGATGGCGCTCCTGGCAGGTCTCTGGCTGTGAAGCTGCACCCCCCACCCTCCAGGCAGGGCCGCAGCCTGACAGGGAGCAGCTGGCAGACGTGAGCCTTATGCCCCTGCCCTGCCCCAGGCAGCCCCAGGGCAGGAGGCCGGACCTCGTGTGTGCCAGTTGGGGGCGGGGTGGGTAGGGACCCCAAGGGTCACGGTTTTGTAGGATGCTACCCAGAGCTGAGGGGCAGCTGGGGTGGGGGACGGAGGTCACGAGAACAGCTTCAGGGATGCCCCGTGCTGTCTGGAGGAGGCGCCAGCAGGGTGACTAGGAATTACAAATGATACCAGTGCCGACACCGGCCGACACGTACGGGCACTCAGGCTGCCAGGACCCGCACTGCATGCTCTTCACGTCCTGGTTAATTTAACCCTCATGCAGGCCCGGTGAGCCAGGCGCTTTCATGGCCTTCATTCCCACTTCTCCGATGAGGAAGCTGGAGCATGGAGTGGGAGAAGACATTTGTCCAAGGCTCTGAGTGTGCTGGGGTGCTAGGAGGGATGGCTCCCCAGAAGGCATCCCTGCCCACCACCCGCAGGCCCCTTTGCTGCCTGACCGCCCCATCCCCATCTGCCAGGAGCTGGAAGCCCCTCAGAGGGCTGCACGGCCCATCAGCTCTGGGTCAGCAGGGTCCGTCCCTGGCCTGAGGCCCAGCCCCTGCCCTCTGTGAGTCCATGTCACAGGGAGAAAGAGGTGGGTCCTGGGGTTGCCCTGGAGATGGATGTCCCAGATGGAAGCCCTGGAACTGAGTGCGGGGTGGGCCAGCTTCCTCAACCCTCGCCCCCCACCGTTCCCCCACCTGCCAGCCTGTCTACTCCCAGCTCCAGCCCAGCTCTCAAACAAGCAAAGCTTTCAGACAGCTGCCCACACAGTGGGCTGGCACAGGGGAAGGCGGGCTGGGGTCTTGGGACAGTCCTCTTAGGGGGCAGCGACGGGGCAGTACACACGCAGAGACCCACTGTGAGGGGCATTGCCCATAGGGCCCAGGGGCTGCTCGAGGTCCCTTCCGGTAAGAACACAGGTGTCCACCCCACGCCAAAGTTCAGCCAACGGACCCAATGTGGGATCCACTCACTGCCCACAGTCAATGCCTCAGGACCCACACTCACAGGCCCCTCGGCCAAGGGTGGGGCAAGCCTCTCTGTCATCGGGAAAATGAGGACGTTGGACCGTGACGAGATGGGCGGACAGTGTCCCCATGGCTGGTGGGGTGGGAGCGAAACGTCCACACCGGAAACCAGCGGCTAGTACCTTCCCACAGCCGAATGTCCTCATCCCCTCTGGCCCCGCTGAGGGTAACACCCAAGCGAGATGTGTGCCAGGATGTGGTGGGGTCACAACTGAAAAACCCCAAAACCATCCCTGTGCCACGAGTGGGAGAGTGGGCACAAGTGGGGTGGAGCAGTACGACGACGGAATAGTATATGGCAGGGGAAAAGGCAGCTTGTGCAGACAGGGATGCACCTCGCCACGCTGAGTGAGGGGAGCTGGGCCCGGGGTACAGGTCAAACCACCAGGAAGGCCAAGCCCACAGGATGTTTAGGCAAACACAGGTGCCACGGAAAAAGCAAATGCGAGATGGTGGTTCTGTTCGTGGGGCGGAGCATCAAGGTCGATGCACTGTCTAATGCCTGAGTGGGGTAGTGGGTTCACAGATACCCATTACCTTATTTTTATGTATTATTTATTTTATGGTGGTTCCCTGACTGGGAGTCGAACCCAGGCCACAGTGTTGAGAGTGCCAAAGCCTAGCCACTACACCACCGGGGAACCCCTATTTTTTAACATGAATGAAGGCATACAATAGAACACAGAGATAAAGAAATACAGTACAAACAAGGGCCGTCCTGAATCGAGGATGAGCGGGTGTTAAGAAGCAGGGATTCTGATTAAACCACAATTTGGTCTAAATTCAAGTACGGAGACTTGAGCCTCCAGGGTCTCCCCCAGAACGTGGCACCCATGGGGTGAAACTCTGAGCCCGAAATGGCTTTGGGGTTCCCCTCCCTGCCAGGGGCAGCCCAGTCCACATCAAGTTTCCAGAGATACAAAAAAGCTGGCACCTACCTGTGCCAGTGAGGTCTGGTCCGGCCCCCTCCAGGCTGTTCTTCTGACACCGGGCTGGCCCCAGCTCCTGGGCGGTCTTGGAGCTCCTGGACAGGCCCTCTGCTGGGGTGCCCAGCCGGGGCTCGGGCTCCCGGGCAGGAGGGTGGACAACTCTTGGTGCCTCAAGAGATGCAGGGGTGACCTGGAATGACAGAAGGGTAGACATGGTGAGTCTTGGCCACGCCTGCCTGGAGGTGCCCTGTGGGTGGGTCCCTTGGGCAGGTGGACACCTTCCTCCCCCATAATGGCCTGGCCTTTGCAATCAGGGACTCTACTGGGCTGGCACAGGGCAATAAAGAGCTGGTCCCTTAGCAAAGCCAGTGCGAGTGTCTTCCTCACCCAGTGAACCCTGCCCAGGTGTGTCAGGCTGGTCACTGGGCACTGGGGTTCCACCTGCAGGCCCCTTCGCTACTTGAGTTCCCTCAGTTTTGCATGGAAATGGGTAATAACTACCTACCAGTAAGTTATACAATAAAGATTAACCTAGCTAATCTTTAGTTCACCCTAAAGATTTTGGGGGTTTTTTTGCATTTTTAAAATTGGGGTAAACTGTATGTAACACAAAATATGCCAACTTGACCATTTTTAAGTGTACAATTCAGTAGCATTAAGTCTCTCCACAATATTATGCAACCATCGCCACCATGCATTTCCAGAACTTTCTCTTTATCCCAAAAGGAAACTCTGTACCATTAAACACTAACTCCCCATGCCCCCTCTCTCAGCCCTTGGGAAACCACCATTCTACTTTCTGTCTCTGTGACTTTGACTACCCTGGTCGGCCCATCACTTTTTCACATCTGGGGAAACTGAGGCTCGGAAAGGGGCAATAGGAGTCTGAGGATACTGAGGTGGGGTGAGCCCAGGTCAACAGAGCTTTAGAGCCTGGGCTCTCACCTCTGACCTCAGAGACCTGGGCAGGAGGCCAGGATCTGGTGGTGGGCCAGGCAGTGAGCTAAGCTCCTGGGTGGGTTTCAGCATTTGAACAACTAATTGTAGCTCCCTGGGGGCCAGTCCCAGGGACTGGCAACCCCCCACTTCCTGACTATGAGTCCAGGGTCAGCACGGCTGTAGAAAAGCAACTTCATGTTGATGCAGGTTTTTTGTCATTTTTGTATTTTTTTTTTTAAGGGCTTAGTGCTATAAAATCAAAGTGCCTAAGAGAGATGGATGGCTCAGAATTCCTTGGGTGAGCACAGACTGCATCAGCCCTACGTGCAAGAGACGGATACATTTACCGTTTATTTCCAGGAATGCTTTAATTTATGGGATCCATATGGTGACACTACCCAGACCACAGCCCCCGCAAATCCCACAGGCGTGCTGGCGGCTTAGGCTGGAGCCAGAAGAAGGCGGCTCCTTGGCCCAGCACACGTCATTCATTCACTCACTGGCTCACTCAGGACTCGGGAGGGGCCGTCAGCACAGCAGGGACCCTGGAGCCCTCTACAGATCCCACCCTGGAAGGTTTAGCAGCTCTTGCAACCTTGTCCTAGTCATCTCGGAAAACTATGCCAGACGCAGAGCTGCCGGTCTGCCATTAGTCACAGGATGACCTGTCCAGCCAGCCCCGGGACTATAAGAATTTGGACCAAAGCAGTTGGGAAAAAACTTGGCTGTGGCTGTTACAAAGCAACCAGAGGCAGGGGCTACACAGCTTTTAAGCAGATGAAGACAGAGGATACTATTGGGGAAGAAAGGGTGCAGATGACAAGCACCATAGTAGTTTGAGAATGGGAGAACACGCTGAGGCTGAGGAAATCCAGGCAGGCTTCCTGGAGTAGGTGGAATTTGAATTAGGCCTTGAAATGAAGGAGGGAGAGGAAGGTCAAGTGATTCAAACACACATCCCTGTGGGGACCAGAAGGGTAAACCACAAACCCTGCACTGGGTGGGTGAGAATGCAAGGCAGCCCCACTCAGCGCCAGTGGTGATTGCGGGGAGGTGCTTGAGCTCCATCCTGCCAGATCTGATTTTTCAAGAGGAAGCTAGGAGTCCCTTTTTAAAAGCTGCACTCTCATGATTATTAACTGTTGGCGACTAATGGAAAACATGTTAGAGTACTGTGTGACCCCTGCTACACTGCTGGTGGGATTGTAAAATGGTGCAGTCACCGTGTGAATGGTCTGGAGATTCCTCAAAAGGTGAAAGTGTTATCATATAACCCCATAATCCCACTCCCAGGGAGATAGGCAAGAGAACCAAAAACGTGTGTCCACACAAAACCTTGTCGGTGAATGTTCACAGCAACCCTCAGTCAGAGGCAAATGAATTCTGCCAACAACCCTTGCAGATGGGTCCTGCCCCAGTCCAGTCTGCAGGTGAGAGCGCAGCCCAGCCGACACCTCAATTTGCAGCCTGTGAGACCCTGAGCAGAGGACCCAGCAGAGCTGTGTGATGACAATTGCCTTGGAAGCTGCTAAATGGCTAGTCATTTGTTATGCAGCCGTGGGTAACTGACACAACGTGTAAAGCTATAGAATAGTACCGAGCTCAGATATAAACGTTTGCTAGCACCATTGTGTGCCAAGCCGTGTGCCAAAAACACGACGGGACTCTTGTCTGTCCTTGCTCCGGTCTAGCTCTTCCCACCACGCTGAGTCTCCTTGGAAGTAAAAGGATTTCACCACCCCCGCTTCTCCTGTGCTTGTCAGGAGTGCCCAGGACTCCCAGGGGCAGGGGGCTCAGTCAATACGAATGGATGGGCAAGGCATCCGTGCAGCGCTGTGAATATGGATTATCTCATGCTAGCCTCACCCTAGGTGGAGGCAACGGTTGTCTGAGCATCAGGCGGAAGCATAGAGCTGCCTTTCCTCACCCTTCAAAGCCGAATCTACAATAATTCCTCTCTAATAAAAAGCAGGCGCTTGAACCAACACACTCATCGTTTCTTCACCAGAGCTCAGGGCCGGTCTTAATTTAAAGTCCTATTAGGACCGGGCCGGGGACACTACCCGCGACTCCCGGAAAGCAGCAGCATCTCAGATCTCATGGGGCCTGAAGACAGAGTGAGGCAAACGCTATTGTACCCTTTATTTCCCTGAACCAGGGCCACTGCATTTAGAGTTAGTTAACGAGGAAAGGCCAAAAGCAGGGGAATTACCAGGGTTCCTGAACATAAAAGGGGATTGCAGCCCACCACTTCTTCCAGGGAATAAGTGGTCTCCAAGCAGAGACTCAAGGTAGATTCGGGCGGTGGGGGGTGGGGTGGGGGAGAAGGCAGACACCACACCCTGCTCCCAAGGGCGACCACCACGCCCCGTTGTTGTCAGCGCCCGGTATGATTTTATTAACTGCGTTAGTCCATGAGATCCCCACACCAGACACCCTCTGCTCTATTGCTCTCAAAACGTTTTACTGGACGTTCAATTCACCCATCGAAAGTGTACAATCCCACGGCTTTTGATATATATTTGTGGAGTCGTGTAACCATCACCAGAATCCATTTGAGAACATTTTTCTCACCCCGAGAAGAAACCTTACACCCATTAGCAGTGACTCTCTGTCCCTGCTCCCCCAGCCCCGGGCCACCGCAACCTCCTTTCGGTCTCTGTTGGCCTGTTCTGGACGTGTCATATACGTGGAATCCTACAGCATCTGTGGCCCTTTGTGTCTGACTTCTTTCACTCAGCATCATGGCTCCTAGGCTCATCCATGTTATAATTTGCAAACTGTCCATTTTTAAAAACAAGGGTAAGTTCCAGTGTGAGGGCCCACAGCAGCCTAGAGGCCACTGGACAGAGGGCCCAGGGTTTCTCTCTCCAGCAGGGTCTGGTGGCTGTTCCCGGACCCTGTATCCCTCTCCCACCCAGGTACACAGCCAGACTCTATCTTTCAGCCTCCTCGCAGCAGGGTCACGGCCACTCTGCCCAGCTGGGACATCTTAGTCAAGTGACTTAAGCTCTCCCAGCCTGTTTCCCCTTCTGCAAAATGGGAGTGAAAACAGTGACTGGAGTGATGCTGGAGGGAATTAGATGAGTTACTTCTGTTAAAGCACTTGGCACGCAGTAGGTGCTCAAGAAAAGGCAGCCGATCTCATGGTCTGAAAGTATAAGCGTCAGGAACAAGAAGCGTCAAAGGGCCACAGTGGCTGGGGACCTAAAAGGCCTGGGGTGGTGTGTGCTGGGGAAAGCTTCACAGCCTCGGCCTTGCAGTTTCGGCCCCGCCTGGCAGGGCCCCTTGCCAGCTGCTGGCCTGGAACCCTGAGGCAGCCTAGGATTCCCTGAAGTCAGGGAGGCAAGATCTGGGGTGTATGCTCTCCCACTCTTTCTGATCACCCCGAATCTTTCCCTTTTTACCCAGTTGCTCCAGGAAGCTGGCCATGTTGATCTTGAGTAGAATAGACCTGGGAGGAGTCCCGAGTGGCTGCTGATATAACTAGGAGTAACAGAGAAGTCATGACTGCTCTGACCTCAGTTTACACCTCTGGGAAATGGTCTAGTAATGCCTACCCTAGATTTATTGAACACCTACTGTGTGCAAGGTGCCCTCCGAGCACATGATGTCAGTAGCCCATTCAATCCTCACAACGCTACCTTAACTGCCACTTTGTAGAGGAGGGCACTGAGGCAGAGAGAGGTCAAGTCAGCTGCCCAAGGCCACCCAGCTGGTCAACATCAGAGCCAAGGATCCAGGCCAGTGTTGTGTCCTCTGTCAAGTACCTAGACCCCACCGTGTGACTGTGACAGGGAACGGACCGTAGGAGACAGAAGAGGAGACACCAGCACCCCAATGGCACACACACACACACACACACACACACAAAGGCAGCATCGCCTCCCTTTTGCCCTGAGGAAAAACCAGGCACAGGAGGAAGTGAAGTTCAAGGAGAGAAGCCGCCTCCCTCCCAAACATCAATGGCCAGGTGCACGCCTTGGCTGGAAGGCTGGGTGGGCACCACCGAGCGCTACCTCCCAGCCGGAGATCTCTGCCACCTGCCAGGGACATGGAGTTCACAGGATTGGTGCCATCCACCCGGAAGGGAAATAAAGGGACACAGGCCAGGCCTGCCACGGAGGTCTCTTCTCCACATTCCTGGTCCCCAACCAGAGCCCACCCACGAAGACATCGTGCTCAACCCACTCTGGTGGGATTTCCTGTTCTGTGCTGCAAGCGGGTGCGTCAGAATCTAGAAAACAGTATTTTATGCCCCTTAATTCCTTGTAACAGCTTCATAATGGCAAGCAGAGAACTCTAAATACTGCCATAAAGGGACTGATAAGGCGCCGGGTCAGGGGGAGATGGAGTTGCCAAATGCAGAGCCCCGATAAGCAGACAACTAAGGGTTATTAAATGTGCAGCACAGACCGGGCGTAATTGGGAAGTTATTAGATATGGAATACACACAGCACCCAGTAAATGAGTAATCAGGGACTAATTAAGCTTGTGCAACACAGCAGATCATGCTAGAGAGGCTGGTGGCTGCCACATCTGTGACAGCAATTAGGGGTGCTCCGGCTGCAGTGCTTGGTGTGTGGGGGGACGGTCGTCGGCTCCAGTTGATCCGATTGGTCCCCACCAGGATCCCCCCAGGTGCTCTCAGTTCTCAGGGGCTGGAGGGAGGGAGCGAGACACCAAGGCTCATCAGCCTTGAGGATAACAGAAGCCTGAGCGAATACATGGGCCAGGTCAGAAAAATAAAAAGGTTTTGTCCTAATTTCAGGTCTGGACAGGTGATGACTCATTGCAGCCACCTGATGGGATAGAAACAGTCATCACTGCCCACCTGGATGATCGGCAAAGTGGGTGCACAGAACCACTTCCTGGAGCTTTGCAATGGTTCTGACAGGTAGGGCAGGTGGAGAGGATGACCGACCCATTTTACAGATGGAGAAACAAAGGCTAAGAGGATAGGAAGCGGACAGTGACTGCCCAGCCTGGTTCCCCTTCCAAGAGGCACAGGGCACCTCTCCCGGGATGTCCGGGCAAGAGAAAGGCACTGATGTGTCTCAGGAAGGTGGCAGCCAAGCCCAGTGGAGAAAAAGGGGCCTTGTGCAGTTATGTGGTCTAGAGAGAGAAAGAGAGCATGGACTTGGGCGGCAGCGCTCGCCTGGGCTCCAAGCTGGGTGGTCTTGGGCATGCTTTTTCATGTCTCTGGGCCTCGTCTGAGGGGGGGTGCTGAGAGTCATGCCCACAGTGCAGGGTGGTCAGGGGGATGCCTGGGTTAGGGATTCATGCAGCCCAGAGCAGGGCTGACACACAGGAAGCCTGTGAATGGGTCTGTTAAAGAGAGAAAGCGGGGGAGCCCAACCCCACCTGACACAGAGAACCAGAAAGTCCTGGTTCAAGACCTGGCGGCTGCTGGGGCCAAAGAATCTCTGGGTTCAGTTAAAACTGTGGGTTCTTTCCAAGCCAGAGAGAAAGGGTCATGATCCTAAAGCAGGAGGCTTGGGACAAAAATGGTTGGGGCTATCCATGGGTTGCAGCTACCCATGCCTTTTAGTAGTAGCAGCACCTACTCAGTGCCAGGTCCGAGCCAATCCTTGCAGACACCAGCCTACAAAGCCTTAGCTAGCCCTGGGGGGGGGGGGCAGGTACTGTTAGGCCCCATTATACAGATGAGGCAACTGAGGCACAGAAAAGATAAGCCACTTGCCATGTTTGGCCCACTGTGTGGGATGTGCAGGTGGGGCATGATGCCCCTGAGACCAGTGCTGGAGAGCAGGAGTTTGCTCCCAATAGCAGCGAGGGCCTTGGGAGACATACCTGCACAGGTGTGGCTGAGAAAGGTGGGGCCCCAGTGAGGCTGGCAGGATATTTGGCAGCAGGCAGTCATGCCCAGCTTCTGCCATTTTTGTGGCTGAAGAGAATCTTCTAGAAGATATGACCCTGGCCCCTTCCCTGAAGGGAAGCCTCTATGGCAGCCAACTGTCCCTTGCAAGGTCTGGGACAGCGCAGGGGGCTGCAATGGGAGGAGTTCACTTATTTCCAGAGGCAACAGTGCCTCCCCATGGCTGCCAGGCAACAGAGTGCATACTGCGGCTAGGGGATCCAGCTCAGGCCCAGGGTGGGGGCAGAGAGCCCTCTAAGACACGGAGGCCGCGGGGGTCCTGGGCATTAGCCCCAGGGCCACCTCCTGGAGGCCAGCAGGGGGAGCTAGACTGAGTTCAGACAATCACTGCCCCACTCTCCTGGGGTCCCCCATTCCCATCCCTGCTGGTGCCAGCTGTGCCTACAGACTTCCTCTTGCTTTCCAGGGAGAGAGCCTCCTGCCAGTCTCTGGGCACACAGCCCTGCCTGCTCTACCCCCAACCATGCCTGGGCCTGGGAATCTTTCTAAAACTCCACATTCAGCCTGCCTCTCCCTGCATAAAATCCTTTAAAGTTCTGACTCCTCTATGTGGCATCCAAGAGCCACATGACTTGGCCCTAGTTTTTCACACATCTGTCAAACATGACATCCATCCGCTGACCTACCCAACCAACCATGCATCCACCCACCCAGTCATCCATCTATCTGTCTGTACATCTCTTCATATATCCATCCACCTAACTGTCTATCCATTCATTCATCCATTCAATCATCTGTTCATCTACCCACCCACTCACCTATCCACCTGTCCATCCAACCATCCATCCATCCAATCATTTGTTCATCTACCCACCCACCCACCTAGCCATCTGTCCATCCATTCAATAAACATTTATTAAGCACCTATTATGTGCCAGGCACTATGCCTAGACTACATCAGCAAACAAAACAGTTAAAAATTCCTGCCCTTAAGGAGGTGACATTCTAGTATGGAGACAGACAATAAATACATATTCACACATCAGCTAGTAGGAAGTAGCAAAAAGACAAATAGAAGGGGAAAAGGAGGAGGGTGGGTGAGTGGTGTTAGAATTTTCCATAGGCTGGACCCACTGAGAAGGGGACATTTTAAGTGTAAAGACTTAAAAGGTGCCCCCGGTAGAGGGAACAGCAAGCACCTGGTCCTGAGGCAGGAGCATGTTTGCAAACTCTTTGTGAAAAGGCCAAATGGTAAATATTTTCAGCTTTGTGGACCGAACAGTCTCTATGGCTCAATTTTGCCGGCGAAGCGCTAAAGCAGTCTTAGATAACATGAAAATGAAAAACGTGTGGCTGTTCTAATAAAACTTTATGGACACAGCAATTGGAATTTCACATTATTTTCACATGTTGTGAAATACTGTTCCTCCTTTGATTTTTTTTTTTTTTTTTTTTTTTTTTTGCCGCCATTTAAAATGTAAAAACCCTTCTTTGTTCATGGGCAGTACAAACTCAGGCTGTGGGCGGGATGTGGCCTAGAGACTGCAGTTGGCTGACCCCTATTCTAGAAGCTGGAGGGGTGTCTGTGGGAGGAGCGGAGCAAGACTTGACTCAGAAGAGAGGCAGGGCTGGGAGGAAGGGCAGGTTTCAGCTGGTTTACCTAAATCCCCGTGATGTACCCTAAAGGCCTGCAGAAGGACACAAGAGTGCCTGGTTCAAATCCCAGCCCCATGTCTACGAGCTGTGTGCCTTCAGGCAAGTAAGTCTACCTCTCTGGGCCTTGGCTTCCCCATCTGTGAAATGATGAGGGCTCCCTGGGCAGGACTCAGGCTTGGTTCAGGGTCCTGGGTAGAAGTAACATGGGCGTCTGCTCATAAGCTACCGTCACTGCCCATGAGACCTGCCTCCTATCCCTCAATGCCCTCTGCCTCTCCCTTGCCTGAAATGTCACTCCCCAATTCTCTGCCTCCTCCTCAGCCAAGGGTCTGTCCCCTCCCCTGGACTCTATCCCCAGCTTCCCTCCCCAGTTAGAGCTGGACACTCCCCAGCCCATCTTCCTTAGTGCCCTTATCCTAGGTCCAGAGATTTAGGGGCTACTCTTCTGCCTCCCAGACTGTCACCCCCCCTGGATGGCACCTTGTAATCCCAGCCCTGGCACAGTGTCCCCAGTAAAGGAGATGGAGGAGACATCTGAGTTATGAAAGAAACCCTGTGAAGGCCTGGGGGAACGGTGTTTTAGGCATAGGGAACAGCCCATGCAAAGGCCTTGAGGCAAGAGTGTGCAAGGGGGCTGAAGAGGAGTGAGGGAAACCATGAGGTCCATTCCAGAGGGGCCTGTGGACCCCTGTAAGGACTCTGGCTCTCATCCAGAGTGAGATGGGAGCCCAGGAAGGTCTGAGGCAAGGAGAAATGTGATCTGATTTTTGTTTTTGTTTTGATTTTCACTTTTTATGTTGAGATGCTTATAGATTCACATGCAGTTGTATGCTGTAATTCAGAAAGTTCCCATGTATCCTTTACTCAGTTTCTCCCATTAGTAACATCTTTCAACACTACAGCACAATGTAAGCAACAGGATATTGAGACTGATGACTCGCCTATCTTATGCAGATTTCCCCAATTTGACCTGTCCTTGTCCCTGTGTATTTTGTCCTCCTCAGTGTTATCACTGGCGTAGGTCCCTGTATCCGCCGCCATGCCAGTCACGGTACAGAAAATTCGATCACCAACATCCTTGTAACGCTCTTTGATGAGCATACCCGTGGCCCCCCTGCCCCTGGCCCCAAACCTGGCAACCACTGATCTGTTCTCCATTTCTCTAGCTTTGTCATTTGAAGCATGTTATGGAAATGCAATCACACAGCGTGCAACCCTTTGGATGTGTCCAATCAGCACAGTTCCCTGGAGCTTCGCCCAGGTTCTTGGGAATATTGGTGGTTTGGTCCTTTTTACTGTGGAGGAACCATAGTCCACGGCATGGCTGTGCCACAGCTTGGTGACCTCTTCACCTGATTCAGGTGGAGGGAAGCCAGCCGTCCCGACCCCAGACTCACATCCTACCACAGCCCCGTCCCTACTCCTTCCTTGTGTCTTCAGAGTCCAAATCTAGCTCCATCTGCTAGCTCTCCATTCAGGGCCTGAACCCCCCATTTGTGAACTGACACCCTGTTTACCAGTCATGATGCTCCCCCATCCACCCACCCTCCAACATTACCTCCTTGGATGCCCCGAGCTGGAAGGTTAGGTGGCTTATTAACAGTAACCCCTATACATGGTCCCTGTCCAAATGTGGATCAGAGAGGTTTAGCAACCATCAAATGTCACACAGCTGGAAGATGGGCAGAAGCCTGCCCTGGTGGGCTTGAAATGTTACAAAGACAGATTCTGAGGAGACGGTAAGGGCCGGGGGCAGGGCCTTGCCCTGGGCTCTGTGGGGGCTCAGCTCGACCCTACGGCTCCACCAAAGGGGCCTTGCCTGCTGCAGGTGAACATGACATAATTACTGTGGAAGGGACTGCGCTGTCCCACCCAGGGCAGTCAGTTTATCAAGCGCTGACAGTGCATTAGCTAAGTGATCACTAGACTATTAATTTTTCCCCCAGCCCTTGCCAGGGGTATTACAGTGAAAAATGGCAGCTTAACCGCAGGGAAATTCTTCAGGGTGACAAAAATAAAAATAGCTCTAATTGAAGTTGATAGAAATTATACCCTTTAAAAACACACGTCGGGGTGCACTGGCTATAATGTAAATTAACGCCGGGGCAGGGTTTCTGTCACACGATCGTGGAAACACGAAGACAGCCATAGCAAACAGCCTCACGGGTGTCACATCTGCTTGGTTGTCGCTTGGCTGGGCCTGGCGGTGTTGTGGAGGCAGCAGGGACAGGCTGCAGGCTGGTGCCCATGGGCCTGCAGGTATAACCCCCTGCAGAAGGACAGTGAGCAGGACAGTGCCATGGGCCCTTCTCAACTCCACACTGGAGAATGGGGTGTGTCTTGGGTGTCCTTCAGGCCCAGGGGCAGAGGTCACTGGATCCTTAACAAGCTAAGTTAATGCTCTAGCCGCCAGCTACCATTGCCAGGTTGGGCATCCTAAAGCCAGACGCTGACTTGAAACTTAAACATTAAAATATGTTCATAACGGAGGTCCTGGAAGATTAGAAAGATTCTGATGTTCTGGTATACAGCAGTGAGTCATCTTTCAGCAGCCGAAGAGGTTTCAGTTCAGCTCATGAAAGAATAATAAATGTTATGGCAATAACATAATAATAAACACAGGATAGCAATATGCTCTGTGCTCTGCACTGTTTTAAGTACTTTCCTCATATTTTAATTCACTTAGTCCTCACAACTTGTGAGGTAGACAGGATCATTGTCATTCTCATTTTCCAAAGAAGAAAATGCATCTGGAGGGCCAGAGAGGTTGTGCAACCTGCCTGGGTGGACAATGGGGGGCAGAGCCAGGAGCTGAGCTGGCTGAATGACCTCCGAACCACCCTGCCTAGGTGCCTTGCAGCCCAGCTCAAGAGCGAGTTCCTCACCTGTACCAGACACACACCAAGTATCCTGGCCGTCACCAAGTTCAAACTCAGATTGCACCAGGTACCAATGTAGCAGGGGCAGGCCCTGCACACTGACATTTATTTTTAAATCATCTGTACAAATTCATTTCCATTTTGGCTACGCCTTTACCTATTGAGATTGACAACTCACCTAAAGTTCTAAAGCCCCCTTTCTGAGCACAAAGCAGCGCTGGGTGTGCTGGAGCAAGGAGAGTATCAAAGAACAAAACAAACCTAGGAATTAATTTTAGAGTATTTATCAGGCCCCTGCTCTGTGCCAGGCACTGTTCTAGGCGCTGGGGACTCAGCAGTGAGCAAGATGGGGCACGTTCTGGACCTCTTGCCCCTGACACATTAATTGAAGGAACACCCAAACACAGGTTCATGATGTAAAGACATAATTCAAGAATCTAAGACTCTGGCCAGCAACGGATTTTAAATTTAATCTTAAAAAAAGACGAATAAAAGGAAAGATTAGAAGGAATCTCTCGTTCTCCCTTTCTCCCTCCACACGCATACATGCACACGCACACACACACACATATACACGTTGGGGAAAGAAATCTGATCATGAGAGAAACATTGAGAAGACAGTGATTTTTGTGGCTTTTCACTGCTGTCTTCTGTGAAAAGATCTGAAAGGAATCATTGAGTGGAGTGAGTCCTGACTCAGGTGGAAAGGGAAAAAGTAAGAGTGGGAAGTAAAGGTAGGAGCTTCTAGAAAGGGCACACACAGTATGCAGGCAAGTCCTGCCAGGGCCTAGTCAGCTCTGCGGGGCATTTGTTTAGAGAAATCACGGACTTGTGAGCAGACCCTGGGGCTGGGCAAAGACATGCGTGCTCCTTTCACAAGAGGAAAAAGATGCCCCAGGATGGAAAATGACAGGCCCGCCAGCATGGCATCAATACCCAGGGAGAATCTAGGGCAAATCGCCGGGGAAGAAATCAATTGCAATCACATAAAATAGCACAAGAATTACTATATGGCCACTGGCTTGGCTCTGGGAGAGGGAAATGACGCCAGAGCCAGCTAAGTCCTCTCGGTGCGAGAGTGGTGCTCCCGGAGAGGGGAGCAGATGTGTGGGGACCTACGTGATCCTGCCCAGCATTTACTCTGCCTGCAACAGCCATCTGGTTCAGGCTCGGGCCACCTCGGGACATAGGTACCAGCTGTGACCTCATACAAATACGTGCCTGACTGCTAGACCTAGGGATGCTAGCAGGACATGGCCTATCATGTGCCAGGCCGAGCTGTGCACCATCCCCTCATTTTATTTTCAAGCCACAATATTAGTAATGATGAGGAGGTTGATAGCAGCCCCGTCTATCAAAGTTTGCCTGGCTTCAGGCACTGACTCCTTCATGATGGGCTGTGGCCACAGGGAAGTTACTAAACCTCTCTGGGCCTCAGCTTCCTCATCAGTAAAATGATCATAATGACAGTACCTACCTCACAGAAACAAAACAAAACAAAATGCATGACGCACATGCTGAGAACACCTTGGCCCTTAGGAGTTGCTCGATAAAACCTAGCTCGTTTTATTTCTCCATCAGGCAACCACTTAAGATAATTATTTACTGTCCTTGGTTTATGTGCCAAGCGTCATTCAAGCACGCTCCAGATCTTAACTTGCTTGATCCTCCTAACATGCCTGCAAGGTGGTTCTCCTGGTACTCACCCATTTTATGATGAGGAGATCGAGGCATAGAGGGGCTAAGTCAGTTGCCCTAGATCACACAGGCTGCTCTGTACCCAGATACTGTCATGCTGTTAACTTTGATACAAAACTGTCACCTAGAAGCCCGGGAAGTTGTGAGGGTGCTTATGGTAACTCCATCGTACAAAGGGGGTTAAATAACTTAATACAAACAGCGGGTTAGAGGTGAAGCAAGATCCAGATGAAGGCAAGTCTCGAGACAGAGAGGGGTAAAGATCTAATAGTACAAGGCTCACAAAGGAGAATAAAGGGTGATAAAATGGGGAGAGGGAGACAAGAGT